>JACEFO010001641.1:0-41793 GCA_015342445.1 Digitaria exilis
ATTACAAAAAGGGGGAGATTGAAAGAATCTAGGCCCGTAGTTTAGTGTTTAGTAATTAATGACAACCTTTGTGAGACTAACAATATCTTTGGAGTAGTATGAGTTAAAGTTAGTCACAAAGATAGCTATGCAAACCATGGAATTGTGCGGTCACTCCGAATTATTCAAGTTAAGTACCCTCAGACCACTAATTACGTAGTCAGCACTTAATCGGAATAAGCTGGAGCGCCGTCGGATTAAACCCGATTAAACCACGTACTTAACTAGATCGTAACAGCAGCAGGCCCAACGCGAAGGTGAAGTTCAGAGATTACAACATTCACAATTTAGATTACACACATAGAGAATAGTTATTACAAACCGAGTTCAAATTTAAATCAGAGTACACATGTTTGCAGCGGAAATTAAAAGTTCATAACAACTGAATTAAAGGTTCATTGCAGCGGAAGTAAATAATCTAACGACGAACAAGTAACTCCGTGATGAAGCCTGCCACGAAGCTACTCTCCCGATCCTCGCCAGAGGACGGGACCCATTCGATGTGCCAGCCAGGTGGAACCTGGAACAGGCCAAGTCATAGCATCCACATCCAAGATTATACCTGTAAAAAATAATGTCACAAGCAAGGCTGAGTATAACTAATACTCAGCAAGGCTTACCCGTCGGGTGAAAACTACATCACCGACATCTAGACAATGAAAGGCTTTTTGGCTGGTGGGTTTGTTTTGCCAAAAGCAACTAAAGGTAGATCCTTACTTTCAAGTTTAGCTTCATATTCTAATAATTTAACCATTCTAGATTAGCATCCTCTCTAAGCATACAAGTGAGCAATACAAATTTAATTCATAGAACAATTCATCAATCTCAAATTTCACTTGTTACTCGATGTGGCATGGCGGTCAAGCAGTCTCATTAACCGCGAGAAGCGGACAGTTCGAACCGAATTTGTGCTACCTGGCCAGGGAAACCCAACACACACACGGATACTCTGCTTGCGATAAAAGGTACAAGCATTTCCCAACCTTTCCCATCGATCCACAATTCGGAACGAACCGGGTCCATTTCCTTGGATAAAGGTTTACTGCTTCACTCACAGCATCACGCATATATCCACAAGTGTACGGCAGGGGAAACAAAAGTTTCCAAGGAGAGATGGCCTATCGCCCCTAGCTGTTCAATCTGGTACCGGGCTTACCGGCTCCCATATATCGGCATGCATGTGGTACGTTCAAAAACTTGACACACTCAACCACACTTTCGACCTTTAAAACCAAATATCATACACGGACGGGAGATCTACATCTATCATCCGCCCGTCAATCCTTATGATTCCAACATAAGTAAAGACGAACAATTCTATGTCTCGCGAGTGACAGGAAATCACTCGACTTGTAACGGACCTATAGCAATGCTCTACTTTTCGATCCTTTATACTAGTGTTGCAAGTCATGGACTAGGAATATGTTGCAGCTATGGTATTCAATCAATCTAGAACGTAATGCACAAACATAGGGAATTCAAGTGCATAATTTAGTAAGAGTTAGGTCATGCTCCGGGGCTTGCCTTCCTGCTCGGGCCTGAGAGTTAGCCTCTGGGTGGTTCACGTCTGCACCGGCGCCGGGTTCCTGGACTTGCTCCTCTTCTGCGGGAATGAGGGTGTAGTCGTCGTCCGGAATAGCGCCTTCTACATGATATGCATAAATTTAAGGCGGCTGCCCTTTTGATGCTAAGACTAGGGCCTATGAAGGCCATATTCACCTAGACATACTTAGATACTTTCATTCTCTTCACAAAAGCAGGTGTCGGTGTGGGAAAGTTTTATTTAATTCGATGGTGATTGTGTACATATATAAAAGAAGTCTATTTATTCCTTCACAAAGTTGGGTGCTGTTCTGAAATTTCAGAGTTATCCATTTTATTTTAGCCACTTACTCTAAAAAGGTTATTCTTTTATATAGTCCCTTTTCTAACTAGATTCCTTCTTATATTTTTGTTTCTCCACTTCTGTTCATCAATTTTAGCCATAAACTTTATGACAGCTACTGGAGTATAAGAGCTAAGCTCACTCCAAAATTTAGCTAATTTCGAGCTTCACATAATTTATTAAAAATCTAACAAGTTGCTGCCAGAAGAAATGAATTTAATTCATATAAAATTGAAAATGCAACCATTTCAGGAGATCTTCCTACCAAAGCTAAGCATAAGTATGAGGAGGGCTCTGGCCAAGTGATGGCTCAAAATAACCCTTGGGTAGTCCTCAATATTTTTCTATCTAAAACCACACATTTAATTATTTTCCATCCTAAACAGAGCGAAAAAATTAAGTTTCTCATTTTTAACATGTGTGCTAACAAGTTTTCAGTTCTCAGGAGCAAAATGGTGATTTTTCGCTGCACAAATTATTTTTAACAATTTCTTTACTGCAGAAAGTCAGAAAACACATTTAAATCTATAAACTGGGCTACACACCATATTTTTGAGTCTCCTTTGGACACAAGCTGTCCAAAGCCTATACTAACAGCATATCCAAAGCTCACCCCAGCGGAGCTCTGGATTTGAAATGGTGCACAACTTTAGGTTTTCATAGTTTGAATTTTAATTCAACAACAGTTCATCAAAAGCCATAACATGTCTAATAGGGATTGTAGTTTAGACTCTCACGATTCCAGAGAGTATTTTTTGCATATTTTTCTGATTTCTCTACGATTTTTAATCGATTTTACAAGTTTCGGGAAAAATCAAATCTAGGGTAAGAATCTATTTTCACCGAGAACCCTAGAACTTTCAAACTTTCGCGAACAGGTCCTGCATTTTTGCACGGAGGACCCTGAACAAAGGAAGAAGATGAACAAAGGTCCCTGGGACCTCGCCGGAGTTGCGCCGGGCAAACCACGGCGAACTGGGCTCGGGAAGAGGGGGAAAATGATCCTTGGCTCACCACGAGTCGTTTGAGCACGGTTGGGAAGGCCGGGGGTTGATGGAGTTACGCCGGCGACGAGGAGGTGGCGGCGCGGCCGCTGCGGGGTCTACGCCCGGCGAGCTCGGAGTCGTTCGCGGTGGGGAAGAGGTCCTAGAGCACCAGCAGAGCTTGGGGAAGCCAATGGTGTGCTCGAGGAGGCTCGGGGATGGCTCGGAGTAGGGTCTCGACGGTGAGGTGGTTCGACGGCCGGAAAAACTCGATTTGGGGGAACTTAGAAAATTCGAGCTCGGTAATGGCCAATGTGTTGGGGAAAGTTGGGGGGAAATGGAGCTAGGGATGCAAGCTAGCTCTGTGCGGAGTGGATTAAGGGGAATGGTGGAGCGTGCGCGATGAATTTCGCGAAGGAGCTTGGTTCGGTGTGCGCGGCGCGAGGAGGAAGAAGGAGGGGGAAGCGAGAGGAGCTTCACTGGAGGCTTGAGCGAGTGAATGAAAGGTGCGAGAGGTTCGGTGGAGTGCTCAAGCACGCGTAGGAGTCACTGTGGAGCCTCGGGAGCGAGCGCGCGCGTTAATGGCCGACGCGACGCGCCATAGCCGCTCTCTGAGCTCGGTCGGGGCGTGGAGGCTCGGTCGGCGAGGGGATTGCTACAGCATCGACGCGGGGATCTCCTACAGTGCGTTTGGCGCGTTGTGGGACGGCATCTCGCGCTCAGCAACGCTCGGCGCAGCGCGCTCGCGCGCGCGCGACCGCAGCGCGCGCATGCGCGACCGCCATGATGGCGTCCGCGGCGCGAGGAGGAGCGAGGCGACGGCGGCGAGTTGACGGCTCAACAGTGGACGGACAACAACTAGGCGACAAGCGCCACGCTCCGCCGCGCCTTGGCCGCGTCAGCGCCGCCTGCGCCGAGCTCCGGCCGCGTGGCGGCCGAGCTCTGGCCGGCGCGGCGCGCGCCAGGGGCACTGTTCCCGGCCCGAGGAGCGCCGAGTTTTGAATTCGAATTTTCTCCAAAATTTGAACTGAACTTGAAAAGTGCAAAATAAAAGTTGTAGATTGGAAGGTGGGACACAACTTTCTTTTTGGGATGAACTTGAAATTCGAAGTTTTTTCAAGCTCAAAAAGCCCAAAACAGAAAGGTGCTAGAACGGTAATTTGATTTTTTGAGGGACTAAACTGCAAAATTTCAAAAATTCCAAAACAGTGACTAGGGTTATTTGTGATGCCAAACAACTTCTATTTTGGGAGATTTCAAGTTTAGTACAAAAATCTTGAGTTTTCGGTTGGGTACCAAATTAACCCTGTTTTTGGATTAAAAATTGAATTTTGGTGAATTTTTGAGGGATTTTTGAATTTCAACCTTAATTCTCTGTTGCATTGATCTTAGTTGCGCTTTTAACTGTTTTGACATCCGAGATGTCACAGCCTACCCCCCTAAAAGGAATCTCGCCCCGAGATTCGATTACGCTTAACGATAAAGAGGGGAAAAGAAATACCTCGGCTTACGAAAGTATGTCGGGGAAATTCTTCCGGAGATAATCCTCGGTTTCCCACGTGGCTTCATCTTCAGAATGATGGCTCCACTGAATTTTATACATTTTAACTCCCTTCCTTCGTGTCTGTCGCTCTTTCTCATCGAGGACCTTGACAGGATGCTCATGGTAAGAGAGATCCGGTTCAACCGAGATTCCTCTTGTTCAACGACCCTCGGTCGGAACACGAAGACACCTCTTGAGTTGAGAAACATGGAATACGTTGTGTACCGCTGAAAGTTTTTCGGGAAGCTTCACTTGATAGGCTACCGGCCCACATTGTTGGGTAATTTCATACGGGCCGACATAGCGAGGTGCAAGTTTGCCTTTAAGTCCAAACCTTTGCACGCCCTTGGTCGGGGAGACCTTTAAGATACACGTGATCACCAACTTCAAACTGAAGTGGCTTCCGCCGCTGATCAAATAGCTCCTTTGCCGTGACTGAGCGGTCTTCAAATTTTCCCGAATAATTTTAACTTTTTCTTCCGCTTCTTTCACAAGGTCAGGGCCATAAGTGTATCTCTCGCCTGCCTGGGACAACACAACGGGGTCCGACATCTTCTACCATACAAGGCTTCGAAAGGTGACATTTTTAAACTTGATTGGTAGCTGTTATTATAGGAGAATTCGGCCAGAGATAAACACTTCTCCCAATTCTTCCCATAATGAATAACACAGGCTCGAAGCATATCCTCAAGTATTTGATTTACCCTTTCCGTCTGCCCGTCGGTCTGGGGGTGATATGCTGAGCTTCGGATCAGTTTGGTGCCTAGGGACATTTGCAAGTTTTCCCAAAAACGTGCTACGAAGGGAGCACCACGATCTGAAATTATCGTCTTGGGTACCCCATGTAGACAAACGATCCGCTCTAAATAAATTTCCGCATACTTCTTAGCAGAGTACATGGTATTGACTGGAATGAAATGTGCGGTCTTGGTAAGGCGATCCACAATACCCAAATAGAATCGTGGCCCTGAGGTGCCCTGGGAAGTCCAACAATAAAATCCATACTGATATCTTCCCACTTCCATGAGGGAATAGGTAGAGGTTGAAGCGTACCTGCCACCTTCAAGTGGCTGGCCTTAACCCGCTGGCATGTGTCACATTCCGACACGTATGTGGCAATTTCTCGCTTCATTCGAGTCCACCAAAAGTTTTGTTTCAAATCTTGATACATTTTGGTGCTGCCAGGATGGATAGAAAATTTAGAGAGATGTGCCTCATCCATAATCTTCTTCCGGAGCTCCGTGTTTTTGGGCACCATGAGGCGGTGTCCAAACCACAGGACTCCTTGCCCGTCTAACCGGAAGCACTTGTACTTCTCCTTCACCTTCTCTTTAGACAATTTTCTTTTGAGAACTTTAACGCCCGCATCATTTAATTGGGCCATAACAATCTGATCGTACAGGTTGGTTCCATGGCAATATGGTTGAAGTACCCGTGTGGAACAATCTCTAAATTGAGCTTTGCCATTTCGTGACACAGGGTGTCAGCGTAGGAACTCCACGGAAAGACAATGACAATGAGCCTTGCGGCTTAGTGCATCCGCAACTACATTAGCCTTCCCGGGGTGATAATGCACACTGAGGTCATAGTCCTTAGCTAACTCCAACCATCTGCGCTGTCTCATGTTCAGATGTGCCTGAGTGAAGACATACTTAGGCTCTTGTGGTCTGTGTATATGTTGCAGGGAACACCCATCAAATAGTGTCTCCACATCTTGAGAGCATGAATAACCGCTGCTAACTCAAGATCGTGCGTGGGGTAGTTTTGCTCATGAGGTCGAAGTGCTCGTGAAGCATAAGCGATGACTCGGTTCTCTTGCATGAGAACCAGCTAAGACCGGTGCCTGATGCGTCACAATAAACATCATACGGCTTGGTGCAATCGGGCTGAGCCAAAACTGGGGCTGAAGTCAAAAGTCTTCGCAGGGTGTGGAAAGCTTCCTCACATTTGTCATTCCACTCAAATTTAACTCCCTTCTTCAAAAAGTTCAGTCATAGGCTTCGCAATTCGAGAGAAATCCGGAATAAAGCGGCGGTAGTAACCGGCTAATCCCAGAAAACTCCGAATCTCGTGGACTGAAGTAGGTGGTTGCCAATCTAGCACCTCTTGTACCTTGGATGGATCCACGGATATACCCATCTTTGGAAACCGTGTGGCCCAAAAACTTCACGCTCTCCAACCAGAATTCACACTTGGAGAATTTGGCGTAGAGCTGGTGGTCTCTCAGTCGCTGAAGAACAATGCGAAGGTGCTCAGCGTGTTCTTCCTCATTCTTGGAATACACAAGAATGTCGTCAATGAAAACCACCACAAACTTGTCTAATTCAGACATGAAGACCGAATTCATGAGGTACATGAAATAGGCTGGGGCGTTGGTGAGTCCAAAGACATAACCAGAAACTCATAAAGCCCGTAACGTGTGGAAAAGCAGTCTTTGGAATATCACAAGGCCTGATTTTTATTTGGTGATAGCCAGAGCGAAGGTCAATCTTGGAGAACACTCTGGCGCCAGCTAATTGATCAAACAAGATGTCAATTCGGGGGAGCGGTACTTGTTCTTAATAGTTACCGCATTGAGAGGCCGGTAATCAATACACAACCTCAAGGAATGGTCCTTCTTCTTCACGAAGATAGCGGGACATCCCCACGGTGACACACTTGGGCGAATGAAACCTTTATCAAGCAATTCTTGGAGTTGAATTTTTAATTCCGCCAATTCATTGGGTGGCATTCTATACGGTCTCTTTGATATAGGTGCTGTGCCAGGTTTTAATTCAATCACAAATTCAACGTCCCTATCCGGCGGCATCCCTGGTAAGTCATCCGGAAATACATCGGCATACTCACATACCACCGGAATGTCCTTTAGTTGGGTTTCGACCATGGAATAAGCACATGCATCAACGCAAGTCCGTTGTGGCAGATATAGCACACTCGGGCCATGCGTAGGCGAGTTTATCTCAACAACTCGTTCCGCAACATCTAGGACAACCTTATGCTGAGTCATCCAATTGGCTCCTAATACAATGTCAATCCCTTCCATACCAAGTAGAATCAAATCAGTAGGGAATGTTTTACTTCCCAGCCTGATCGGAACTTGTGGGTAACTTGGTTGGATGCAATTTTGCCTCCCGCAGTTGATATCACATAGGAGGATTTGGTATGGTATGATTTTAATCCGCATTTCACATGGAATCTTGTGCTTATAAAACTATGCGTTGCTCCGGAATCAAATAATATCACAGCAGGTTGAGTGCAGATAGGGAAGATACCAGTCATGTCTGGGGCTCCCTCGGGTAAGTCGGCCAAGTTGGTGTAGTTAAGCCGTCCTTGGCGGACTTGCACACGCTGCTGCTGCTGCTTGCCCTTGCCTTGTTGATTCCCAAGGCGCTGGTTCTGCTGCCTGTTCTGTGGGCAATCCTTGATAAAGTGATCTTTGCTCCCGCACTTGAAGCATTGATAGCCGGCTCCAGGACGAGCTGGCTGCGGTGTATTCTGCCTCGGTGCCTGCTGCTGCGGCGGTGGAGGGAAACGAGGCGCGTTTGGCTGTGGCGGCCTAGCAACCCAACCACCTCCCTGAGGTGCCCTGGATTGTCCCTGCGGGGCAGCCGGGGGAACCAGGCGGAACCTCTGGGGCTGCGAGCTAGACGGTCCAGCGGGAGTCTTCCTCTTCTTCTCCGCCTTATGCACCGTATTGGCGTCTTCTTGAGCAATGGCAAGGTTTACGAGATCACCGTACGTGGGGCACGGGTAGTGGCCAGCTGTGCCTTCAACTTAGTGTTAAGGCCACGTCGGAACCTTTCAAGCTTCTTCTCGTCGGAGTCAGCATGGTGACCGGCATAGGGGCACAGGCCGTTGAAGGCTTGAGCGTACTGCAACACCGTGCGAGTACCTTGGGTCAGCGCCAGGAACTCGTTCAGCTTCCTTTCCACCAGACCGGCCGGAATGTGATGAGCTTTGAATGCAGCCTTGAACTCATCCCACTCAACTACGTGACCCTCCTGCTGCAGGGCCAGGTAGTTCTCCCACCAAAGGAGAGCTGGGCCGCGGAGCTGCTGCGCCGCGAACACGACCTTGCGGTTGGCGGTGCAAGGCGTGGCCAGTATGGTGAACTTGGACTCAATGGCTCGAATCCATGTATCGGCCTCCAAAGGCTCGTCGGCACGAGACAAGATCGGCGGGTGCGTCGCCAGAAAATCCTCGTATCGGGCCACCTGAGGCTGAGGGGCCCGTTGTCCTCCCTGCTGCAGCATTTGCTGCTGCATCATCTTCTGCTGATGCTGCAGGTTCCGAAGATTCTCCGTCTGGGTGGCATACAGTTGCTGCCACGTCGGAGGTTGCTGCGGAGGAGGAGGTGGCGGTGGCTGTTGCTGCCCCTCAGGCCCCGGCTGGTTAGCGTTGGAGCCGCTAGCGTCGTGACCGCTGCGGGTGATTGCCATCTGCAGTAGGGACTTGTATTAGCCACATTTCATAAACTTGCATAATAATGACAAGGTAGAATGTGACAACATATTGAAGTATACTGCGCAGAGTGACATATCAGCACGCAGTTTGGGAGAAAATTCGTATCTCCCAACAGGAGACCAGTCATAAGCTCCCATTCGGTCAGTAGCTCGAAAATTTCATGCTCTACAACTTTCATGTTGGGCTCAATTTCAAATTCGGACTGGAACTAAGCCGAAAAATTCAATTCTCAGCTCTCTGCGTTTGCTGTTTTTCAGCAGACCGAGCTGTGGTGTTTTAATCGCCATTTTTATTTTGCTTACCCAGTGAGGTTGCAATTTGGTGATCATTTAGCTTGATGAATTCCAAACAACTTTCTAGTTCACATCACAGCCCAGAAATGAAAGGAAGAATCACGAATAATTAAAACAAGGGAAGCTGCAGAATGTTGTCAATGCAGCCCTTACATCATCATCAAGTTTCACACCATTAATTTTTACAATGCCACAAAAGATAAAAGAGGAGCTCAACTCCATCTAGCCTATTACATCATGAAGCCAAAATCTAGGCCTAGCGGAGGAGTCATTGCCACTACCACTCTAAAAGTCATCCAAGTTGTTAGCGGTAGCCTCGCTGCCCATAGGGGAAGGTGGAGCTGGAAGGGGAGGCATGTCATCCTCGGTGTCCATGTCGGAGTCGGGGGCCTCTCCTTCACCATCTATATCCCCTCCTTGCTCATCAAAGAGGTGCTGAGCGTCGTGGGCAGCAAGCATGGCATTGGCATGCTGCAAGGTACCGTGTACCTCCTCAAGCTCATCCCTAGTCTGGGCTAACTCATTCTGAGTGTTGTTGTGTGCAATCTGCAGGTCATTGAGTTGCCTTTCTAGGTCAGCAATCATGGCATCTCTAGTAGTCACCTCTATGGACAAGGAGGTCCTCTCAACCCCTATGTCCCGGGCACGAGCGGACATGTCCATAGCAGTGCGAAGCAACTCGCTCTGTGACCGACTAAGAAGTGCCTGTAACCTGTGATACGCCCGTATCCACCTCATCATCAAGGCGGCTGCTGCGACGGGGCTCTCCGCCATCCTCAGAGGGGAACTCAAGTAACGCCTCATCCAGTGAGGGTCGTCCGGCTGAGTCGGCGGGAACAAACCAAGTAACTGATGCTCCACTAACTCCTGGTTTTGGGTAACAAAGGAGCTGATGCCGTTCATGGCAGCTAGCTCGCATGTGGTCTCCATGTGGTGCCCGTGCACTTCCACCGTCCAGGTGGGAGAGCTAGGACACGGCGGGTGGCGATATACCACCAACCGCACGCGGGAGCGAACCACACCTCTCTCCCGGATAATCGTCCTCTCGTACTGCGGCGGTGTCGGGTAGTCCATAGCCTGAAGAACCGACCACAGGATACTGGGGAATCCTTCCCATCCCAAACAGTCAGAGAAGGACACGTCGCTGGGGTAGCTAGCCAAGTCAGCGTTGGAGGCCATCTGAACCAAAAGAAAAAGGGGCATGGTGAGAATCGGTTAGCGCCAAATTAAAAACAGATTCTGTGTAGGGTGATAAAAATTACAAAACTCGAAATCTGTAAGCTCAAAAATTCTCAACTTTGGCCAGAACATAGTTTACGTTATTCCTAACAAGTTTCATGTTGGAGGTTTGGGCAGAAACTGTCGTTAAGGTAGTGTAAAAATTCAATTTTTATCTCACTGTCCCCAGAAATTTCCAGCAGACAGGGGGTTACCATTTTTAGCATAACTCCAGTTTTACTGACCCATTTTCGTCGAAATTTCTCCAGCATGTACTTTATAACATTCATGACAACTTTCATGTTGAACACTTTTTCATTTAACCACGTTTTCAATTTCGAATTAAGGGTGCAAACAGACTGTTCTTGGCAAGGTTGTGAGTTTTGATTTCAATTTCTTTGACGGAAGTTCGATTTGGTTCTCATGTAAAATTTCGATTATTAAATCAGCGAGATGCAATGCATGAGCGGCCTATTCGATCTCACAAACACACATGCCAATAACTCTTGGCTTACGAAGTTAGTGCCGGTGGCTAGGCAATATTCGTCTCTCACTATATTATCTAGTCGGAACTCTCTAACCGTTTCTCGTACGGAATCGCGGTTAGTGTACCTGCAGAAAATTCATCCAGAGCATATATAATCAACCTTTCGTGCCAGCACTCACGAAAGCGTCTCCATTCATTACCACCCACTATAGAGGTGGCACCCGAACGTTTAACATTGAACGGGCAATGCTCATATGTCACCGAGGCAACATATTGACAGTTTCATACGCTATTGAAATAACGTATTGACTATATGCCGCCATCATATTTTCATATGATGACGTGGTACGCTACAGCAATCGCCGTACCTTGCGCCCACCATCCTATTCTAGTTTCATACGCCATCACAGCGTATTGACTATGTGCCGCCACTATATTTTCATATAGTGCCGTGGTACGTTACAGCAATCGCCGTACCTTGCGCCCACCATTGCGGAAAGTAAACGACAGAATGAAATGTGCTGGAAGTCAGTATAATATATTACTTGCCACCTATCATAACGTGATCCCTTAACCCACATAGGCTTCACGCTCTAGGTAACATCCTTAACGGTCCTAACTTAACCTTCCTTTGCAAAGCGCATCGGAAGCACGAGTTGGTAAATTTTTATTCAAAATCGTTTATTAAAGGTTTGTTGCTCTCTCCGGGCTGCTGCTTCGGCTCTGATGCCAGCTGTGGCGGTCCACTCCGAAATTATTCCAAGTTAAGTACCCTCAGACCACTAATTACGTAGTCAGGCACTTAATCCGGAATAAGCTGGAGCGCCGTCGGATTAAACCCGATTAAACCACGTACTTAACTAGATCGTAACAGCAGCAGGCCCACGCGAAGGTGAGTTCCAGAGATTACAACATTCCACAATTTAGATTACACACATAGAGAATAGTTATTACAAACCGAGTTCAAATTTAAAATCAGAGTACACATGTTTTGCAGCGGAAATTAAAGTTCATAACAACTGAATTTAAAGGTTCATTGCAGCGGAAGTAAATAATCTAACGATGAAACAAGTAACTCCGTGATGAAGCCTGCCACGAAGCTACTCCTCCCGATCCTCGCCAGAGGACGGGACCCATTCGATGTGCCAGCCAGGTGGAACCTGGGCAGGCCAAGTCATAGCATCCACATCCAAGATTATACCTGTAAAAAAATAATGCCACAAGCAAGGCCGAGTATACTAATACTCAGCAAGACTTACCCGTCGGGTGAAGACTACATCACCGACATCTAGACAATGAAAGGCTTTTGGCTGGTGGGTTTGTTTTGCCAAAAGCAACTAAAGGTAGATCCTTACTTTCAAGTTTTAGCACCATATTCTAATAAATTTAACCATTCTAGATTAGCATCCTCTCTAAGCATACAAGTGGAGCAATACGATTTAATTCATAGAACAATTCATAATCTCAAATTCCACTTGTTACTCGATGTGGCATGACGGTCAAGCAGTCTCATTAACCGCGAGAAGCGGACAGTTCGAACCGAATTTGTGCTACCTGGCCAGGGGAAACCCAACACACACGGATACTCTGCTTGCGATAAAAGGTACAAGCATTTCCCAACCTTTCCCATCGATCCACAATTCGGAACCGGGTCCACTTCCTTAGGATAAAGGTTTACTGCTTCACTCACAGCATCACGCATATATCCACAAGTGTACGGCAGGGGAAAACAAAGTTTCCAAGGAGAGATGGCTATCGGCCCTAGCTGCTTCAATCTGGTACCGGGCTTACCGGCTCCCATATACCGGCATGCATGTGGTACGTTCAAAGACTTGACTTAGTATCCACACCTTCCGACCTTAACCAATTATCAAACACGGACGGGAGATCTACATCTATCATCCCGCCCGTCAATCCTTATGATTCCAACATAAGTAAAGACGAACAATTCCTATGTCTCGCGAGTGACAGGAAATCACTCGACTTGTAACGGACCTATAGCAATGCTCTACCGATCCTTACATACTAGTGTTGCAAGTCATGGTACTAGGAATATGTTGCAGCTATGGTATTCAATCAACTCCTAGAAACGTAATGCACAAACATAGGGAATTCAAGTGCATAATTTAGTAAGAGTTAGGTCATGCTCCGGGGCTTGCCTTCCTGCTCGGGCTGAGAGTTAGCCTCCGGGTGGTTCACGTCTGCACCGGCGCCGGGTTCCTGGACTTGCTCCTCTTCTGCGGGAATGAGGGTGTAGTCGCCGTCCGGAATAGCGCCTTCTACATGATATGCATAAATTTAAGGCGGCTGCCCTTTTGATGCTAAGACTAGGGCCTATGAAGGCCATATTCACCTAGACATACTTAGATACTTTCATTCTCTTCACAAAAGCAGGTGTCGGTGTGGGAAAGTTTTATTTAATTCGATGGTGATTGTGTACATATATAAAAGAAGTCTATTTATTCCTTCACAAAGTTGGGTGCTGTTCTGAAATTTCAGAGTTATCCATTTTATTTTAGCCACTTACTCTAAAAAGGTTATTCTTTTATATAGTCCCTTTTCTAACTAGATTCCTTCTTATTTTTGTTTCTCCACTTCTGTTCATCAATTTTAGCCATAAACTTTATGACAGCTACTGGAGTATAAGAGCTAAGCTCACTCCAAAATTTAGCTAATTTCGAGCTTCACATAATTTATTAAAAATCTAACAAGTTGCTGCCAGAAGAAATGAATTTAATTCATATAAAATTGAAAATGCAACCATTTCAGGAGATCTTCCTACCAAAGCTAAGCATAAGTATGAGGAGGGCTCTGGCCAAGTGATGGCTCAAAATAACCCTTGGGTAGTCCTCAATATTTTTCTATCTAAAACCACACATTTAATTATTTTCCATCCTAAACAGAGCAAAAATTAAGTTTCTCATTTTTAACATGTGTGCTAACAAGTTTTCAGTTCTCAGGAGCAAAATGGTGATTTTTCGCTGCACAAATTATTTTTAACAATTTCTTTACTGCAGAAAGTCAGAAAACACATTTAAATCTATAACTGGGGCTACACACCATATTTTTGAGTCTCCTTTGGACACAAGCTGTCCAAAGCCTATACTAACAGCATATCCAAAGCTCAACCCCAGCGGAGCTCTGGATTTGAAATGGTGCACAACTTTAGGTTTTCATAGTTTGAATTTTAATTCAACAACAGTTCATCAAAAGCCATAACATGTCTAATAGGGATTGTAGTTTAGACTCTCACGATTCCAGAGAGTATTTTTGCATATTTTTCTGATTTCTCTACGATTTTTAATCGATTTTACAAGTTTCGGGAAAAATCAAATCTAGGGTAAGAATCTATTTTCACCGAGAACCCTAGAACTTTCAAACTTTCGCGAACAGGTCCTGCATTTTTGCACGGAGGACCCTGAACAAAGGAAGAAGATGAACAAAGGTCCCTGGGACCTCGCCGGAGTTGCGCCGGGCAAACCACGGCGAACTGGGCTCGGGGAAGAGGGGGAAAATGATCCTTGGCTCACCACGAGTCGTTTGAGCACGGTTGGGAGGCCGGGGGTTGACGGAGTTACGCCGGCGACGAGGAGGTGGCGGCGCGGCCGCTGCGGGGTCTACGCCGGCGAGCTCGGAGTCGTTCGCGGTGGGGGAAGAGGTCCTAGAGCACCAGCAGAGCTTGGGGAAGCCAATGGTGTGCTCGAGGAGGCTCGGGGATGGCTCGGAGTAGGGTCTCGACGGTGAGGTGGTTCGACGGCCGGAAAACTCGATTTGGGGGAACTTAGAAATTCGAGCTCGGTAATGGCCAATGTGTTGGGGAAAGTTGGGGGAAATGGAGCTAGGGATGCAAGCTAGCTCTGTGCGGAGTGGATTGGGGAATGGTGGAGCGTGCGCGATGAATTTCGCGAAGGAGCTTGGTTCGGTGTGCGCGGCGCGAGGAGGAAGAAGGAGGGGGGGAAGCGAGAGGAGCTTCACTGGAGGCTTGAGCGAGTGAATGAAAGGTGCGAGAGGTTCGGTGGAGTGCTCAAGCACGCGTAGGAGTCACTGTGGAGCCTCGGGAGCGAGCGCGCGCGTTAATGGCCGACGCGACGCGCCATAGCCGCTCTCTGAGCTCGGTCGGGGCGTGGGAGGCTCGGTCGGCGAGGGGGATTGCTACAGCGTCGACGCGGGGATCTCCTACAGTGCGTTTGGCGCGTTGTGGGACGGCATCTCGCGCTCAGCAACGCTCGGCGCAGCGCGCTCGCGCGCGCGCGACCGCCATGATGGCGTCCGCGGCGCGAGGAGGAGCGAGGCGACGGCGGCGAGTTGACGGCTCAACAGTGGACGGACAACAACTAGGCGACAAGCGCCACGCTCCGCCGCGCCTTGGCCGCGTCAGCGCCGCCTGCGCCGAGCTCCGGCCGCGTGGCGGCCGAGCTATGGCCGGCGCGGCGCGCGCCAGGGGCACTGTTCCCGGCCCGAGGAGCGCCGTGTTTGAATTCGAATTTTCTCCAAAAATTTGAACTGAACTTGAAAAAGTGCAAAAATAAAAGTTGTAGATTGGAAGGTGGGACACAACTTTCTTTTTGGGATGAACTTGAAATTCGAAGTTTTTCAAGCTCAAAAAGCCCAAAAACAGAAAGGTGCCTAGAACGGTAATTTGATTTTTTGAGGGACTAAACTGCAAAATTTTCAAAAATTCCAAACAGTGACTAGGGTTTATTTGTGATGCAAAACAACTTCTATTTTGGGAGATTTTCAAGTTTAGTACAAAAATCTTGAGTTTTCGGTTGGGTACCAAATAACCCCTGTTTTTGGATTAAAAATTGAATTTTTGGTGAATTTTTGAGGGATTTTTGAATTTCAACCTTAATTCTCTGTTGCATTGATCTTAGTTGCGCTTTTAAACTGTTTTGACATCCGAGATGTCACAGAGATGGTGTTGATGGAAATCTTGAAATGAACGGAGATAAAGAAAACCTTTGGCAAACAAGGTGACATGGAGTTAGAATAATCAAGGCAAAGGTATATAATAGGGATTTTTAATTTGCCGGTCAAAAGGAGATTAGAGAAGGAAATTGACCAGATTTGTAGGTTAAATAGCCGTACTATCAAGAGGGGTTAATTCACATGTGCTTGACGAGTCAATAGTGCCACATTCCTTAAACTTTAGGGATGCATGCATATAGATGGATAGATGCAAAAGTATTACTCAAAAATCATGACTTGAGGGAGCTAACTGCGAGTATATGATAGACTGTCCAGCCTTTGTGTGGTGGACAATTATTTAAAGATAGGCAGAACCTGGGCGTTTCTGTGTGCGCGAACGGAGGACAGTCCGGCCTCCTAGTGTAACATCCAGATTTCCAAGAAATCTGAATGCTTCTATATGCATGCCCAGGATGTCCACAGAACACATATAGATTACAAATATTGAATCACAGAGAATACAATGCTCGAATAAAATAGTTTACATCAGAGTTTAACACAAGACATAGTCTTAAACAAATAACACAGCGGAAGTCTTAATATTATTAAACGTCTTAACTAGGTAGAGCCTCAAGTCCACAGGGACACCTGGTTGAACACAGCTAGAAGTACGGCAGATTCTCCGGAAACTCGGCAAGCGACTGATCATTCAATGCTCCATCTGTTACCCATCCGGGATTTTGTTGAATAGTTGCAAGTGTAAGTGAACCATCTTACTTAACAAGTATAACACGGGTTATGCAAGAACAAAAGGCTGGACACGGTTAAACTGCAATAGCATCTTTAGTAGTTTCATTTTATTATCATCCAAATAACTACAAATGAGTAGAACCCAAGTATAAGCACAATAATAATAATGTATAGATAATTATAGAATAAACTAACATCAACCACTAACATCATATTCTAATAAAAAAGGATCCAGACCGCTCGTAACCGTGAGCACGGCTATCATGATAGATCAACACTCTGCAGAGGTTTCGCCCTTTACCTGCCGGTCACATAAATCCAAAAGAACTTATGTTACGAGGACTTTCACAAAACACCCTAACAAGCACAGTAGCCGTTTTGGTTCAACATAGGCAGCATAACCCAAGGCATCGAGATTGACGTACGCTCAGGGCGCAACGTGAGGGGGTCAATGGCGTCCGGAGCGAGAGCGCAATCATCGCAACGTGTGAAGCAGCCGTACATCGGGCGCTTACATCACGGGACTTTGCCTAACGAGGCATAGCCAACGGATAAATCCGTCCTCAATGGATCAAACTATACTCTCACCCATATTCCCCACATACGCCTTTCGGTAACCACTGGTGAGCTAGAGACGCACAAGCTAATTATCCAAGACCAGAGCCATTATAGTTCCAACGGCGGCGAACAAGTTCCTGGGTTGCCGCTTTAAGAACCGGACCTTACGGAAAGACATTAGAACAAAGCACGAAGCACATGCTCTAATTCCCTAGACCAAACCTTATAGAGACACTAGAATAAAACACGAAGCACATGCTCTAGTTCCCCGAACCATGTTGCTAAAAAGCATCTTTTAGTCATCATTGAAGTGAACCATTAATTCAATATTGACAATTAAATAAATGCTTTTCGCAGCGCGTAGCAAATACTAACCATAATGCATATAACCGGGTAAACAAAGAGTAAGATAAAGACTAGAAATATCCTTAGTGTATAACAATATTAGACACATGCATATGAACATATGATTAAATGGTGTATAGGTAATCAAGGATTGTCCGTGTTATACATGCCTTCCTCAACGAACTGCTGCTGCACCTGCTCTTCAGGAATGGGATCATCGGCGAACTCGAACGGCTCGTCAACTACTCACATCGATCACCACACAAGCATCCACACATACATGCAAACAAGGCATTTAATTAGAACAGTACACCAAACATAAACAAAAAATGAAAATAAGGCTTTATAATTACTGTACGCTTCACTACAAACACATGAGCGTGAAAATCACTCAAATCGGAGTTAAAACGAAGAAACTACGCTTAAAACGGGCTCTAGGGGCTTGCTGGTAAGACTTTTACGCTTCCAGGGGTGTTTTTGAAAGAAACCGGGGACCTAAAACATAATTTCGTATAAAAACCCGAGGGCTAACGAGTAAAACATCCATCTAGGACGGTAGGCACTATTTCTCAAAAGCGCAGGGGCCAAACTGAAAGAAAAAGGACTAACCTATAATTATTTTTGAACTGCGCTGGACCGCGGGTTGATTTCCAAAAACTATAGGGGCTCATTTGCAAAACTACCAGGACGCCGGCTGATGGCTGACGTGGGCTGACGTCATGGTCTACTGTGCCATGGACCGGCTGTAGACCGTGGTCCACGGGTTCACGGTGAACCAGGGCTCGGGTTGGATCTGGGCCATCGGTTATGAATCTAACGGCGGAGATTAGATCGGGAGGTTAAGGTCGCCGGTGGCAGCGGCTCGCGGCGGCGCTTCGCTGGAGTCTCGCCGGAGTTGGCCAATCCGGCGCTAAAGAGCACCAAACCTCGCCGCGTTTGGACCGGGAGAGAGAGGGGAACACGGCGAATCCGTTTTGGGGGTTTTCATTGAAGCTTGGGCGAGGGAGGCGGCTGGCGACGTGCGGCGGCGGCTTGCGGACGACGGCGAGCTTGCGCAAGAGGAGGAGAGCGAGGGATAACCGGTTGTGGAGCTTCCTCACCTTCGTGCGAATCTCCTGGACAGGCTCTGGGGGACAATGGGGCGGCAGACGAGCGGCGGCGCAGCTAGGGTTAAAGGCGGCGGCGAGGCTCGAAAGCGAGGCGGCGGCTAGGGTTTCGGAGGGGGAACAAGTCGAGGTTGTGGTGGCAGTTAAATAGGGACCCTGGGGCTCCTTGGCGTGCGCGCCAAGCAAAGCGAGGCGGAGGTCGGACTCGAGCTCGAGCTTGGGTTCGATTCGAACATGGCTTGGTCTGGTGCGGGGCGCGCTGGAGGAAGACGACGCTAGCGCGTGGGCCCCGCGCGTCAACAGCTGTGGGGGTGAGGGAGAGTGCGGCTGCTGGCGGGCTGAGGTGGGCCGACTGGGCTTGCGCGAGAGAAGCTGGGCCAAGCTGCTTGCTGGGCCGCACGGTGGAGGTTGGCTGGGCCGGAGCTGGCTAGGCTGGGCTGCGTGGTGGAGAGAGAGAAGGAATTGGGCCGGGCTGAGAGAGTGAGGGAGAGAGAAAAGAAAAGATTTTTCTTTTATTTAAACACTCATTTGAATTCAAATTAAATTTGAATTCAACAATCAAAAATAAATGCACTAGAATAAATGCAACAATAATGTTTCTATTCCCTATATTTGCTTTTAATCATTCAAAATTTTATTTTTCCTACATTTTTCATGAGCACTTGAATATAAAAAGTTATTAAAGTACTAAATTTTAAATAGGGTATTTTTAGGGTGTTACACCTAGCGCGGACAGTTCGCCGGTCAAGTAAAGTTCAGACAAGGAGGAAAAACAACTTTGTGTAGTTTTTAAAGTTAGCGGTGGACAGTCCGGCTTCAGGGCGCGGACAGTCCGCCAGTATAAGAAAACTTTTGTGCACAGTCTGTCCCGGCTCAGCACTCCCGCTGCGATTGAACGGCGGACTGTTGGGGCCCCAAGGGTCGGATAGTCCGCACATTTGAAAATGGTCAACTCTGACACACATTTATTGCAAATAGCGCCATTGGGTTGAACGGCGGTCAGTCTAGGCCTGTAACGGTGGACTGCCCGCGAAATCGCAGAGAGGTCGGGTTTTGAACATAACGGTTGGATTTTTTCACCCCTCTCTATAAATACCCGAGTGGCCGGCGTGGGGAGGTCCTCTTGGCCCTGGAAACCTTTGAAACACTCTTTTGAGCTCTCCACTCTCTCCCTCTCACTCACATGACTTGAGATTGCATTCTTGGTGAGATTGAGAGGCATCCAGTACTTGCATAAAAGGTTTGAGCATTGGGGTACTAGAGTTTCTTCAAGCAATGTGATTGACTTGTTACTCTTGGATGTTGCCGCCTCCTAGATGGCTTGGAGCTATGGTTGTTCATTGAGCACTTCAAAGAAAATTGTAAAGAAGCCTTCGATTCATTCTTGTGAAGAGGTTCTTGAGCTTAGCCTCACCGGAGTGGTGAAAAGCATCTCTAGTGAAGAAGAGATTTGGAGAGATTTATTGATTCCGTGATTGGCTCATACACCAAGTGGATTCTTGGTAGAGGAGCAATTAGAAGCTTTGAATCCATCTCAACATGGATTAGGGGTGACCAGCAAGTCATCGACACCATGAAAAAAATTTCTTGTGTCTTCGGTTATTTCTTTCACTCAAATTACATACAGGCAATTTATTTTGAGCATTTTATCTCTAAGACATTCGATTATTTCTTGTCATCGTAGATTGCAAACCATTGACATTCCTAAGTTTCACTAGTTGTAGAATTTATCTTGTGTTGGTAATTAAATTCATCCAATGTTGTGTTTTTAGTTTGAAACCGCCTATTCAACCCCCTCTAGCCGGTAATCCTCGATCCTACAATTGTCGTTGGCAACATGTCGGGTTCAGATATGGAGGAGTGTCTACCATCCAAAATTGAAACCTGAACTTGAAACACGAAATGACCCCGATCACCAATTCAAGTGAAAATCTATTCTTGAAACCGAAACTCACAGATACCCAAATCCATCTTTGGACGACAATATATCAAATCTATGTAGTCAATTTGTTTAGGGGATATGTAGTCTAAGACTTGTGAATGTTATTTTTTAAATCATAGTACAATCGAAGACGTTTACAACATGCACACACACTCATCTCTACGAATACATGTATACAACCCTACCTCTATGAGCACCTCCAGTTGACTGAGCCAGCTGATTTCAAGATTTACGAAGTCACCATAGGTAGGGATGGCAACAGGTTGGGTGAGGTGCGGGTGGAGCAAAAACCCGCCCTCAACTACACCCGCGACACTTAGCTACGCCCGCCCTCAATGACACCCACGGGTGACATGTGGCACCCACACCCGCACCCACGGGTGACATGCGAGTTTCGGGTCGCCCGCGGGTATGTTAACAAGAAGCTAACATTCAATGAAAAAACTCAAAATTGAAAAGAAAATAGTACAAAAATATCAATTCTTGTTCACACAATGAATAAAAATATACAATAATAAGACCTATGGAAGTAAATAATAGACCTACAATATAATCAATACAAATCATTATAAGTTTTACATTAACCTGTATTAAAGTTTAAAAGAAAAAACATAGATATACGTATATTTCGGGCCCCCGTGGACAGTCCGGCTTCAGAGCTTTGTGTGCACACAATCACAAATGAAAAGAACCATTGTTGCACAATCACACATGGCGCGTGCTCTTCTCTAGCTGTCCACAATCTCAGCCAGCCGCCGCCGCCACCTCCTCCTCATCCTCTCTTCATCATAAGTGCGCCATCGTTGGTGGCTTCTGTTGGCACTCCTTAGTGACACATTTTTGGTGTCATTCATGTAGAGATTTTGGACTAATTCATATACTAACCCGCCACTTGGCACGTGAAATAACCTCATGTTTGTATATGCATATATATTTGGAGGATGTTGGTTTATGCAGGTTTTTGAGCTATAAATGAGCACTTTTCAGCAAAGACCGAGATCGTGACCGACCACCATGGATGTGCGTGGGCAAAGGCTTGAAGAACACACTCGGATGACTTCCGAATCGGAGGAAATCCAGCAGACATATCAAAGATCTAATCATATCCCGAAGGAAATAACGTCAAAAGGCCACATATGTGAAGGACATAAATTACCAATTTAGAGAGGAGTTCGCACGCGAAAGCGGAGGCCGAGATGGGCCAAAAATGGGCTGGGCCAGCTGGCCCAATGGGCCCCTAGCTGGCCGGCGTAGGCCCTTTTTGTGCTGCCTCGATCCCCTTCAAGCTAGGGTTCCCTCTGACTATTCAAAGCTTATGTCTAATAGAAACCACATACGAATTCCCATCAGAGAGCCGCCGAATCGACGAAACACACACCGGAGGAAGGCGACGGCAGCAACAAGATTGGAGGACGGCGGAGTTCTTCGCAGAGGACTTCTACACCATGAACCCCGTTGCCAAGATTAGCTTTATGGCCTCATTTGTCCATAGGGTTATGAGGTGACCATTGGTTTGTAATTGTCGACATCCTTTATGAATACAATCTATGTTGTACATAGATGATTCCCGAGGTTTGATGTGCCTCTACCCCTAGTGCTGTGTGACGAGTGTGGGGGAAACAACATCGGCTTTCAAAATTCGATAGATTAGAATAGGTGTGGTAATTCGGCAATTATATATCCTAGCGATCGTAAAATCCTAGGGGCAAACATTCTCTATATCTTGTGCTCTCGCTAATTTAACCTCGCATTCTTAACCCTAGATTTATTTAGATTAAACTTAGTACATTAGATCTATTCATACACCAACCAAAACCCAAAAAGATTAATAATCAACATAGTTAGTGCTTAGATAAGCGTAGTCTCCTTGTTCTACGGATTAATAACCTTGGGGGAATTCTCTAAGGGAAAAGATACAACCGACCTGTGCGCTAGTGGTACTTAATTGACGCGGCTAAGCGCCGTCAATAAGCTTTTCTGGCGCTGTTACCGGGGATCAGCAACACGAACCCTAGGGGGATCTATCTAACTTTTAAGACTAACCCTAATTTATTATTGCATATACCCTTGTTTTCTTGTCTGTGTCCTTCAAAGTAGGTGGAAATACTAGACACATAACTCGGGCTTCGAGAAATCCACCATTCGCTCCAACAAGGTGATCGAGGGGTTCTCATCATGAGAATACCATAAACCCTAGATCCGCTTTGATGAGAAAGATGGTAAATAAGGTATGCCTCCATGTCAATAAATTTTTGAGACTAATGTTTTTGGGAGAATTCTCTTGTACAAAGTGATAGGTATGAGGCATGCCCAAAGCCGCTCCAAAGATCATAAGATCAAGATCATCGACATCTTCAGATCGATTCACAAGAAGACATTGTTCTCATCAATTCTGGTCGACCTTAGAGAAAAATAGCAGAATATTTTTGGATATTCAAGAGCTCCATGAAGCTACGGTTCCAATGAATTAGAAGAATCAAGTCAATCAGAGATTCCTACTAGTGGATATGGCCAAAACATTGAAGGGCGTACGTTCTGGAATTTTCTGGACAGTACGCCGTGCTAAAAGTAAAACGGACATAACTCCCTCATTTGAACTCCGTTTTAGATGAATGACTACTCGTTGGAAAGGTAATTTTATGAAGTGTTCAATAGATCTATATTTTGGTATATGTTCTGTTAATGACACAGGAGGGACTCCACGAAGAAGGGGCAGGACCAACATGATGAGAGTAATATAGATGAGATGACGATGACAACGATGAAGAGGAGCATGGGTGATGCTTTCATCAAACGTACATGATCAAATTCAGAGGCTAGGAACAAAAGAAGGACCCAAGATCGTTATCAAATAAGGCACAAGTGGTGTATCTTCGACAAGTCAAGATGCTACAAGCAAGCTACGATGAATTACAAGAGGCGACATCAAGCTGCATGGACACTTCGGATTCTTTCACGAAGGACCATGGCTTCGCGACAATGAGAAGGTATGTGAGAAAGTCGAGCTCTATGAATTTAAATGAAGCGCTTTACGGGAGGCAACCCGGTCTTTAGTGTATTAGAGTCTTTTTCTTTTTTGTCTTTTTAGAGAGATCTATGAAGTATAAACCTCCGTATTTCTCACGACCAATAACATGGCTTCTAGGAGGACAGCCTAGGTTTGTTTTGCTTTCAATAAAAATTGATCACCATCATATTGAGCTCACCACGGTGATAACTTGATTCTTTTGCTTATGGAAAAATGATGAAAGGTGTCGCCTTGTTTCAACTACACCATGTTGTATATGACTTGACTATTTGCTCTCCTTTAAACGTAATTAAATGATTAAATACCGGCTATTTTATTTTTGGAGGTTAAATGACTAAATTCTAAACCCACATACATATCATTGCCCTTTTATTTAAGTTTACCGATAACCTTACACCTTGTATTGTTTTATTGAAAACTAACTCCTATGCTATCTACATTTGTGAATCTCTTGCATCGTTCTTCCTACCAAAGCCTATACACATATGCTCTTCGTGATAAAATCTTTAGAATGCAAACTTGTATTTCGATGAGTTGGGTTAGGATTGATTTTTATGGTACGAGACTAAGAAGCTGGTCAATCCTTTGTGTAAACTTTTTTATGCTAGCCTTTTGGTCCATGCATTGTGAGTTTTCACATTGAAAACTTCACAAACTTCGCTGGGCACCACCCAAAAAAAATAAATATCATTTTGTGACTACCTCCTTGACCACAACCCAATTTTAGTATGGAATACATTCTAGATAGAACATAGATTACCTCGGTGGTTATATTCCCTCTCTTAATGCTTGATGCGAGTATCGTTCAAGCATGGGGGGAGGAGTCATCGCTGAGTAAGTATCATGTTGTGAAAGTTCTAAGGACCAAAAAAAAGAAAAATAAAATAAAAATAAAAAATATAATAAAAGATGCATGCCCAAAGAAGGTATGCCACATGCTCACAAGGCATGTCAAAATAAAAAAGGGAAAAAATAGAGAAAAGAAAAAAAGAAAAAAAGAGGATAAAATGCACCTTAGTTCTTTTCACTCCACTAATTCCCCAGGGCGTTGAAGATAAATCTATACTAAAATATTCCAACCATGTGCAATCCGATAACGAGAACTTCATTTGTGTCTCGGGATCACCCATTTGCCACTCGTACATGTCCACCTATCTAAAAGTGTGAGTTCCATCTCTCTCCCTCTCCAACATTATTTTTCCATGACCTTTTTGACTAGTCACGGTAATTCCAATAGATCTCTCGCTTAGTTTGACAATATTTCAAATATAATATTTTACTAGGATTGTTTTTACCTACCAAGCTCGACATATGCCTTCCTCTTTCATATATGAGTAGAACAGGTTGAAAATAATGTAATATAGGCTTGAGTGACTTGATGAGATGAGTGTTTGCATGAACTATTGCAAGAGAACCTCACTTGTGTTTGATATGCATATTTTTTTTGAAAAACTATACACGATGTAACAAGGTAAAGGTTTAAAGTTCACTTAAGTTTGAGAGCATTGCATTAATTTCTTATTGTGGCTTGTTCTTTATTGCTAGCTAGTCTATCTTCCAAATTAAAAAGTCATCGTTCATAACTTGAACTTAAATGCTAAATACTCGAGAGAGCAATGTGTCTTGTTGTCTATGACTAAATGTAGGGAAGACATTGAAGGGCAACGCAGATTTCCTTATTAAGCAAAGCTCTTCGACTTACTCGAGGACGAGTAAGGTTTAAGCATGGGGGGATTGTTGGCACTCCTTATTGACACACTTTTGGTGCCATTTAGGTAGAGGTTGGACTAATTCATATACTAATCAGCCACTTGGCACGTGAAATAACCCCATATTCGCATATGCACATATTTTTGGAGGATGTTGGTGTATGCAATTTTTTGAGCTATAAATGAGCACTTTTCGATAAAGACCGAGATCGTGACCAACCACCAAGAATGTGCACGGGCAAAGGCTTGAAGAACACACTCGGATGACTTCGGGGTCGGAGGAAATCCAGCAGACATATCAAAGATCTAATCATATCCAAAAGCAAATGACGTCAAAAGGCCCGCATATGTGAAAGATATAAGTTACCAATTTAGAGAGGAGTTCGCACGCAAAAGCGGAGGCCGAGATGGGCCAAATATGTGCTGGGCCGGTCAGCCCAATGGGCCCCTAGCCGGCCGGCCTAGGCCCTTTTTGTGCCGCCTCAACCTCTCCTTCAAGCTAGAGTTCTCTCGAACTATTTAAAGCTTATGACTAATATAAACCACATATGAATTCCCACCAGAGAGCCGCCGAATCGACGAAACACGCACCGGAGGAAGAAGACGGCCGCGACAAGATTGGAGGACAACAGAGTTCTTCGCCGAGGACTTCTACACCATGAACTCCATCGCCAAGACTAGCTTTATGGGGTGAAGGCCTCGTTTGTCCATAGGGATATAAGGTGACCATTCATTTGTAATTGTCGACATCCTTTATGAATTCAATCTATCTTGTACATAGATGATTCCCTAGGTTTGATGTGCCTCTACCCCTAGGGCTATGTGACGAGTGTGGGGGAAATAGCATCGGCTTTCGGAATTGGATAGATTAGAATTGGTGTGTTAATTCGGCGATTACATATCCTAGCGATCCTAAAACCCTAGGGGCAAACATTCTCTATATCTTGTGCTCTCGCTAATTTAACCTCGCATTCTTAACCCTAGATTTATTTAGATTAAACTTAGTAGATTAGATCTATTCATACACCAACCAAAACCCAAAAATATTAATAATCAACATAGTTAGTGCTTAGATAAGCGTAGCAATCTCCTTGTTCCATGGATTGATAACCTTGGGGGAATTCTCTAAGGGAAAAGCTACAACCGACCCGTGCGCTTGCGGTACTTAATTGACATGGCTAAGTGCCGTCAACAGCTTCCCCAACTGGGCGATGCTAGAGCGCTTCGTCTTCCACCGGGGCGACTCCTTCCCAGACGACACCAAGGCACTCATCAGAGCATCCACCGCCACCTCCTTGGGCGCTCCTTCATCATTGCCTTCTCCTTCGTCAAGCTGTCGCTGGTCTCCCACCTCTACGTACACCTACCAGGCTTCCCAGATCCAAGGAAGCAGAAGCATGTGGCCATCCTGGGGACCCACCGCCACCTCTCGCTGCTCCTTGTCAGCTCCCACACCCTCGCGCGGTCCATGATCTATAACACCCCAGCCTAGGGCTTAATAGGATTGATAAGGATACTCATACCAACAAGTTGCAACTTCTTTTCTAAGAGCTCATCCCGAAAGAACTCCAGGGTTAAGCGTGCTTGGCCCGAAGCAATTTTAGGATGGGTGACCGACCGGGAAATCCTTCCCGAGTGCACATGAGTGAGGACAAAGTGTGCAGAAAAGACGAGTATTGGTCTGTGGGGGATATTCTTAGGATCCTAGAGAGCTATCAGGGTAAGCGGGCTCGGCCCGGAGTGGCGGGACGTTACATGATCGAGGACTTCTTTGTCTACAACTCCGACGAAGTGCACATGAGTGAGGACAAAGTGTGCAGAAAAGACGAGTATTGGTCTGTAGGGGATATTCTTAGGATCCTAGAGAGCTGTCAGGGTAAGCGGGCTCGGCCCGGAGTGGCGGGATGTTACATGATCGAGGATTCTTTGTCTACAACTCCGACGACCCTTCCGAGCTCTGATTGCTCCCACCCTGCATTGAGCCCTACATGGATTACGTCCCCTTGTGATCTCTGCATGCCTCGTCGTCTTCCTCCTTTATCTCAGTAGGAGGGGGTGTTGATGGACCTTAAATACTAAAGCTTTCCATAAAAAATCTAAGAAAAATATTATTTTACAATCATATTTTGTTTAGAATGACTTGGTTCTACTTGTATTTTGTCTTTGTATGATTTCAGGAATTAAGATTAAAAATAGATGAAAAGTATATGTCGTCCTAGAAATGCTCAAGATAATAGAGAGGTTGGAATTCAAGTCGAACATAGGCTAGCGTCAACATAGTAGGCCCAAAGATCCAACCCACAACCCACCACACGAAGGCGGTGGCCGAGAGGAGGCACCAGTGGACTGGTCGGCCCGCTGGGCTCACCTGGCCCATCAATAAGGTGGTTCGTGCTCCCCTTCTGTTGGCTATGTTGACAATGCCTGCTAGCATACTTGGAGGTAGACCCGAGCATTTTATGGGATGGGCCTAATTCGGGTCGGGCCGAGAAAAAGCCTGGTTTATTTCAGGCCTAAAATTTGTGCCCATACCCATCCCATGGGTAAGTTCGAGCCAAGTTTTTGGGCCAGGCTCGGGCCAGGCTGTGGATGGGCTCGGGCTTCCCTCCTTTTTAGTTGAAAAATAAATAAAATTAATCGTCTCGATGGGCTCGGGCCGGCCTGATTTTTTTCAGGCTTGGTTTTCGTTGCCCAGTCCCATCCCACTAGAAGGCATGGGCGGGACAAAATGCACCGGGCTTGGGCCAGGCCACAAATGCTCAGGTCTACTTGGAGGCATTCACACCCACTTTGGAGGCCTATATAAGCAGAGACCCCCTCTGTCACATTCATTCATTCAGAGAAGAATCAACTCAGACATCCAGATAGCGAAACCCAGCCAGACCAGAAACCTATCTAGCTCTAATGAGCTCTAGTTCTAGGATTAGAGCGGGTATTAGTCTAGTTCATCATTGAAGATCAAGTTGTTCTTCAAGATCATCATCGATCTTGGGTAATGACTTTGTATCCTTTTGTCAGATCTTTATCAATTCTTCAGAGATGTTATATGAAGTTTGTGCTATATTTATGATATTATTTTTCATATCTTATGATATCATGAGTTATATTTGTTATATGCTTAGATCAGCCATCTATGTTATTATATTGCTATGGAGTGCTTTATGCTCTGTTTCTAGTCTTGGAATTATCCATCTCTAGGGTAGTAATCACCGGTGAGATTAGAAAAAAAATTCGGTATGCAGGCGTAGTGCCTAGATATAAGAATTCCTTCAGATATTCACATTATCTACCAGATATGAGAGGAAGGAAATAGTTGTGATAGGCTTAGTTATCCTAGCATGTTTCCTCCCAACTAAATATTGGAATGGGAGCTCTATAAATATTATGGCTATGAATATTGATTGGACATTTTCCCTTTATGATATGGCCTTAAACACTAATTTAACCATATGATTTATTTTACCTTTTCTAATTTGATAATTTATAAGGACATTCTAGACTTGCTTCAATGATAATCTTAGTTCTAGATTATTCTTTGATGAGGTGGCTAGGCTATAGTTATTTAATTTTCTCAAAAAAGGCTATGGTTATTTAATAATTATCATGATTATATCTTTATCTTTGTCTAATTACTACCTTAAGTAATATTATTGCCTTATTCTTTCGTGACAACTTATTTTTATTTGAGCAGATGACTATGACCTATGAGTTCCCATGGGATGAAATAAATACGATAACCTGGTTTACTCCAAGTTGACATTCTACGATGGTATATATGTGCGCTTGCGGATAAATTTATGGTCGTCGTTGTTATATTTTAAGTAAGCTATACCTTTTAACCATGATTGTCTTTTAATGTTGTTTCTAAGTCTTATACTAGACGGTTGGAGGGGTCGTGACACCCTAAGAGAGGGGTGAATTAGGTGTCTTTAAAAACTAAGGCTTGCAATTGCACATATGAAAACCTATTTAATTTTCTATCTAAATGTGATCTAGGCTTTTATGAGTTGATATCTCTACTGCTACAAAGTTTTGCATCCGAGGTCCAATCCTATACTAGCATGGCAAGTGTAGGAAAGATAAATACGGAAAGTAATGCAAGTAGGAAATGCGGAAGCTAAAGGGTAGAGAAGAGCAAACTCCCGACATGGCAATTTTTACCGAGGTGTCGGAAAGCTCATGAGTTTTTCACAAATCTGTTGTTGGAGCCCCTCTCAAAGGGAATACTAACGCAAGGGCATAAACTCCCCTGTCGAGTAACTCCATGGGTGACCACGTGACTTTCCCACGCACAAGTGGATGCTCCTCGCCACCTTCACTTGGTAGAGCTTCGGCCAACTAGATGAGGGCTTCTCCTCCCTCTCACAATTACCAACGACCACCACAAACTCGGTTGGAGGGTCTCGCAAGACTACAAGCCCCAGATTACAACACTTGGTACGCGCATAGACCACATAAGCAAAGAGGTATGCAAACCTCACTGAGCTCTAGGCTAAACACCTAAGAGATGCACTAATAGGTCTAGACTCTAGACTGGCACTAGAACTTCTAATTAGCACTTTGGTTGATTGAGCACTTAAGATTGTGTGGAACACTTGCCTATGGCGCTTCTCCCAGCTCACACTTCAAAAGGCCATGGGATGGGGTATTTGTAGCCCCAACCAAAGGAAGTAGTCGTTACATAGCCGTTGCAATTTCTTGCATACCATCGACTATTTCGATGTTCACACCGTTGAAATAGTCATCACCTTCCAGAGACGATCGCGCCTCCGGTCTTCAACACCATCACTTGATTCGATGAACTTGTTCAACATTTTGGTTACACTGATTCAATATTTCTTCTGTGCACTCTCAATAATTTGTCTTCCTATCACACCTACTTTCAACACCATCGACTATTTCAACAGTCGTACCATTGATATAGTCATCACTTTTCAGAGGTGAACACACCTCCTGCCTTCAGCACCATCGACTAATTCAATGGCCATGTTTAACATTTTGTTCCCACTGATGCAATATTTTGGTTCCGCCTATTCAACATTTCTTCTGTGCAGTGTCAACAATTCACCTTCCAAACACACCTACCTTCAACACCATCAACTATTTCAACGACCTACCATCGACTATTTCGATGATCTTGTACAAAGCACAGAAGTAGTCGGTGCCTCTGTGTTTTGCAATTCTTCCTGTTCAACATTTGTGTTCCGCTGATTCAACATGTTGTGATATCCGTTTCAAAATTGTGTCTGTGCAGTCTCAACCATTCGGATGATCATCGTTTCGATATTAATCACTTCGATGTTGAATATAATTTGGATGGCTTCCAAAGTATCCTTAGAATCTAGAAATATCTACAAATATTCATATAGAAAAAATGTTAGTTCCAATCATTATATTGTCAATCAATCACCAAGATCACAAATAATTGCCTAAGATCATTTTCCTTCAATGGTGCCTTTAGGTATTTAAAAATAGTGTTAAAGAGATGTAAACAAGCATTTCTGGCGGCATTGTCAGGGAACTCTTTAATTTTTAATATTGCTAGATGTGTATATGAAATTATCCAAGGAGTGAGTCAACTGCTCGAAAATCAGGTAATATTACCCTTTCTATTTTTCTCCTATTTTTGGTGAAGAGCGGGGTAGTGTATGATTGGCTTCTCTCTACCGGAAAACTTCAATGCAGATCCTGAGCAGCTATTAAGGAAGGTTCGTGCTTCAAAAGCCACACCTCCTAGCTCCCGCTCCACAGGAAGAAGAAGAAACAGTCATTGAAGCACCTAATCAAATGGCCGATGATAAGTCTCTTCGTGAATACTCAGTCCCCACTACTGATAATGTGACTCTCAGGCCACAAAGAAATATTGGGAATGTGGTATTCGAGCTCAAGACTAGCCTTATTAATATGTTGTAGGCAAGTCCTTTCTGCGGACTGCCCCATGAGGATATCAACGCTCATGTTTAGTAATTTCTGAACCTTTGTTCGACCATCGTCATTAAGGACGTACCTAACGATACTATTCGTCCAAGGCTAGTTCCTTTCTCTCTTCTGGGAAAGGAACAACAATGGTTCTACAAGGGAGGAGAAGATGTCGATACATGGCCAAAATGCATTGCGACATTTCTTGCCAAATTCTTTCCTCTGGGTAAGACTAACGTTTTTAGAGGTAAAATTTCTAGTTTTCAGCAGACAAGTTTAGAATCAACTGTAGAAGCTTGGGAAATACTCCAAGAATATATTACCATCTGTCCTCATCATGGGATGGATGAATGGCTTGTCCTACAATGCTTTTACAATGGGAACTTGACTTCATCAAGAGGCTACTTCGATGTTGCTGCTGGAGGAGCTTTCCTCAACCTTACAATCCAGAAAGCAAAAGATCTGATGGAGAAGATGGTTTCTAATCAAGGTTGGAATGATGAAAACACTCAACCTCAGGGTCTAAGTGTATTTATAATGGGACATGGGGACTAGTTCTGAGGTACTAGGGCATGAGGTCCATCTAGAGAGAATGGAGTTATCGAAAAGTTTATACAAACATCATGGCCTCAACTTTTTGATAACGATCCATGCCAATCGAGCAATGAGGAGGAAATGAAGCTCAATAAGGAGGCAAACACTCTTGGGGCTGTGGTGCTTTTGCTACATGCATGATAAGCGATGAAATATTGAAAGTTTGAAACTCTCATCCAATTGTTCAAGTAGGCAATATGGATATCTCTGGTAGGCTGCTGCTGCAGCTCTGAATCATTGCAGCGGTTGCATTGGGTCAGATTAAAGGAGGAACACATGCTTTAGATAAAATGGAAATAGAGCAGGAGAAAGGAACCGTCATGCCATAACTCTTTGAAGATCTACAATTTTTCACTTTTATGCTAGTTAGAGGATGCCCAGCTAGACCTTTTTAACTGACAAACTAAAGCATATAACATTTGTTATGCTTGCTGAATAATTAATAGGGAGAAGATGGCCTCATTTTTTTACATAATGGAACAAAAGTCATGACCTCTATAAACGTACACGGTCATTTAATTATTAGAAGATATCTCTACTACTAAAAAGACCAATTGATGTAGTCGCGACCAACCCATGGTGAAGCCGAAAAACAAATCACCGCCCGCCCACCCACTATCCCCGTCCTTCAAAATCGGAAGCCGTTCCAAATCCACGCTCCCCCGCCCGTGAGACACGACTAGGATTTTGGTTTTTCTAAATCCCCGTTCGATCGACCGCCCGTGCCTCATGCGTCTTTCCGCCCTGAGACTTTCACATCGACCTCCCCCTTACGGCCGATCGCCCTCGCCGCTACCTATCGACGTTCTCGCGAAGCGTGGCCAGGCGGCATACTCGCAACGACGGCGACCAGACGTCCTCCCGGCAACCAGTTGTCCTGAAGGCGTTCCGATGGCATGCTCCCAGAGTCCAGGCGTCCTGGCGGGCAACACCCCCTCTCGGGGACCAGGCAAACACCGGCGAAGCGTGGCCAAGCGTCCTCGCAGCAACCAGTTGTCGCCGTGCTCCTGACGACCAGGCAACCTAACGGCCTTCCTCCATTTGGTATCAAGAGCTTTTTGCATCTATTCTTTAATCATGAGAACACATGGTTATATTTAAGCATATTTTCAGTGAGTTTGATTTTAGATCTAAGTTAGGGTTTTCGGTCTCTCCCCATTTCTACTACCTGAGCATCAAATCGTCGATTTGGTGCGCAAATGAGACAAATTAGCATTCAGGAACGCAGATCCGAGACCGATTCATGAGAATCCTATGCGCACCGACGCAAAACCCCATCCAAGTCGTCGGTTTGTGCATGAAGTCTCGCAAATAAGCACCGAAAAAGAGAGGAAAACAGATCCAGTTTTGCCAACCTATGAGAAATCCCCAAATCATTGGTACAAACCCAGACCTAGCACACACCCAGCACTCACCTGGCCGGGCACGCTTGGGTACAGTCACGCGCATAAGCACAGGGACAAAAGGCATGTGTAGATCTACTCATTTTGTAAGCTATTCTTCAAGTTTTAGCCAAGACTATAAGTTAGGGTTTCGGATTCATGATTTAGCCTATCTTTTAGTCTCGGATTAGCCATGTCGCACTCACAGTTAACAGAAATTAGAAGGGGGTAGCATCAAAACACTAACAAACATGCATGCAAGCCCAAACTCAGATCTGAAACCCACATCTCAAACCCTAACCCTAGATCTACACAAACCCTAAGCTAAGATGGCCTACCTGGTCATGGCAGCCGCGCGTAGCAGATCTGCGCGCGCGACCGCCACCTTCAGCTCCGGCGAAGCCTTGGAAGGCTGCTCGGTTGCGCCATGTGTTGGCGGCGACGAGCAGGCCTTCCTCGGCCGCGCGCGCGCCTGTGTGGTGCTCGCCTCCGCCCTCCTCGTGCTTCGGCCAGGAGTACCGGACCGCTGCCGTTGAAGCTCCGGCGAGGCCCCTCGACGAACCGCGCGCGTCATGCACGCGGTGCGCCAAGGAGGCTCGTGGAGCTCCGGCAAGCCGGCCCGGAAGCGCGGTCGGGGATCTCTCTATCTCTCCCTCGCCGGTTCTGGTGGGGAACAAGAGGAAGGAGATGGCGGCGCTCTCTCACCGGATCTGGTTTGCCAGAGGTGGGGGAGACGGCGGCGCATCCGCTACCGCGTGCTGTCGCTCGGAGAAGGGGAGGGAGGAAATACGTTAGGGTTTCCCTCCCCCCGGCCGTTTCGGGCTTTTATACGGCGTCGCCGCGCGGCCGGCCGATCTAAGCCGTCCGATCTGGACGAGCGGCCAAGATCTGCTGGGCCGCATGCTTTTGGGCCGCGCTCGCTGCGTAATGGGCTGCCAGCTGGGCCGCGCGCGTTAAGGGTTGCGCGCGCGATGGTTGGGCTGTCTGCAGGCCGATTTTAGATTCTGGGCCAATTTAGCTTTAGATTTTAATGGTATGTACATGAAAAATATCGTGTATAAGGAGGTTCTAACGCCATAAGAAGGTAATATACATATCAGTTCTGCAAATACGTTTTCTCGTAACTAAACTTTTTAATTATAATAGATATCATATATATATTAATTATGGAATATCTTCGTGGCTAGGTTTTGAAGTACTGGCAACAAAGGCTCATCATCCTCTTATGTTTTGCTCAGGGATAGCTGCATAGAGAATTACCAATATCCATGCGCCTATTATGCCCGTGCACATAGTTTTTTTACTTAAAAATATTTGTCCCTTGCTTCTTACCATTATTCTGGATAAAGCAGTTTCAAATGTTCAATGTGATTTCTTATATTATTGTTTCAGTCCCGAAGCAACGCACGGGCACTATACTAGTCAATCAATATTGTTGATAGTTTTGGAAAGCAAAGAAAATTCATCTAAACCAATTTTACTATTATGTTTTCATCTAAAACTGGCCATCTCCAAAGCTATGATCTTCAAAGATGAGCTCGTCCACATGAAGATTTCCTTGTTGTGTCTTCATGCGCATCCTTTAGTTGTGCCTCATGAATCCCTTTGTCGGTCGCAGACATACACACCCACCACCAAAACATCATCTGCAGGGGATCAGGGGGGCGATCACCCGACGAGGATCCGTACTGTTTCAAGTTTCAACCCATTCCAACCAACCTGGCCTGTCCCCATCCCCGAAATGGCCTCAACCCTGATCCATTCCACGCGGGGTCCACAACTACCGTACCAACCAGTGCCGGCTCGCTACGTCCCCCACATCCCCGGATATAAAAACCGGCGGGAAGCAACCGCCTACGACCATAGAACCGGCGAGCTTAACTTTGTGGCAATCAAGAAGCCCAATGCAGCACAACATAACACACAGAGCCCTTCTCGCGCAAAGCTTCGTCAGAAATGGTCGTGGCGGAGTCCACCGCCGCGGGCAACGAGGTGGGGTTCAACGAGGAGGCCGAGAGAGAGAGGTGGCCCGAGGATGCCGGCGATGGCAGCCACGATGAGGGGTCGAGCACCGCCGGCGGCGCCTAGAGCAGGGCGTTCTGGTAGGAGCAGCGCTCGCTGTTGCATGTAAGTCAGCCTCCCTTCTCGCCTATCCAAAAACCAATCTGTAACGACCCAAAATTCTAAGCATAACATGAGGCATTCATAAGCATTATCTACTGCATCTATAAATTTATTTCTTATTGTTATGAGGCCTTTAGTTGGTCAAAAATTAATTTTTACCACTAAAATGTTGATTTTTCGGATCATCCGACTCCTAGTCAGAAGATCCGGTAGTCCACTTTGACATGTCGATTTTTGCACAGCTGCCATGTGTCTCCGTGGACCCCACCCGTTAGCCCCACCTATCCAAATCTGAGGACACCCCCAGCTCACCCCCACCTCATTTCTGCTCCCCTCCCTCTCTCTTCTTCCTCTCTCTAGTTGGGAGGAGACCCCAAGGTTCCTCCACTCCTCCACCACTCCACCTCGCCGGAGCTTCGCCGGAGGGTCGCCGGAGCTCGACGCCAGCGAGCTGCACCACCACCACGTCGTCATCTTCCCCAAGCAAGAAGCTTCCCCAAGCTCCTCCTTCCTCCCTATTGCTCCCCTCTTCAAGCTCAAGGTCAAAAACAAGCAAGCCTCACTCCTCCTCGCTCTACACCAACCTGCGACCCTTGTTGGAGTTGTGCACATCACTGGTGAGCCATTCCCCCTCTCGATCTACTCCCCATTGCTCTAGGTTTAGAGTTTTGGAGTTTCTTGGAAGAAAACCACCATTGATGAGTTCGAGCTTATAAACCTCAATGCATGTCAACTCCATTACTTGGAATAGAAGCTTGACACTCTCACAAACCTATAGAAACAAACAGCACTCAAAACGGAGGTCGGAGCCGCCGCCGGCGAACTTTTCTTTCCCGGTCGCCGGGCTGTTAGGAAGATCCGGAAAAGAGCCAGAAGATCCGATTTTGAGTTCCAGTACATGCCCAGAAGATCCGATTTTATGCCCGGAAGATCCGGTTCTTCTCTGTGTAGCACCGGATGATCCGATTTTTTGCCCGGAAGATCCGGTTCTTCTCTGTGTAAAACCGGATGATCCGATATTTTGAGTCGGAAGTTCCGAAAGTCACACAGTTGACTTATATACCTATGTTTCCAGCTTAAAGTATGTTTATACATGATTCTAAGGCATCCTAAACACATATTTAGTCACATCCTTTGCATCTCATTTTGCAAATTCTTCATGTCATATTTATTTATCAAGTATCATTGCATTCGTGTAGAGATCGAGACGCCGGGACAAGGAGAGGTTGAGTACGGGCCGGACCCCGTGGTTGAGGAGACTACCGTTAAGCAACAATGCCGGCACCTTTCTCTAAACTATTTATGAATGTCAAATGCTTATTGTTTGTGCATAAGCCACCCTCTATTAATTCATATGTACTGACTAGAGTAGAACCTATTAGGCATGTGCTATAGCTTTAGGCCAACTTCTAGCTAAGTATGTTTGTTGAGTTATACAAACTAAATTGCTTATTCATGCTTAGCCGGTAGAAGTCGAGAGGTGACAAGGGCATCACTGCTCGCGAGACTATAGGAATTTGTCTAATCTCATATTTGGATAGATGGAATACTTTAAAGATGAACAACCATGAATATGAGTCGTGATTTGAGCAAGTAATGTAGGACCATTGAGATGGAGCTCAATTGGTTAGGCTTGCTTGAATTGGTTAAGGACCGATGCGTATCGCTTTGGAACTTGAGCACTCCTCGTACAAACCACATGCTTAGGATGGAATGGGCAAGCCAAGTATCATAAGCTGGACCTTGCTATGGGACGGTTTGACACGGGTTATGATGAGGGGTAGATGGCGGAGTCCGTTACCCCTATACATCTCCGGCCGCCCTCTCATCGCCGGGTGTGGGTATGTGAATGGTTGAGGGCATGAATTAACACTTATCCTAGGCCGAGGGTATGGTCGTTGGTCTTGCGCCTCGTGTGGGAAAAGTTGTACACCCCTGCAGTGTTTTTGATCTATTGCAATAGCCACGCTCTTGGTTATGCCACGCTCATTTGACTTCGACTTTACGTAGAGTTTCGGAAAGGGCTTATGGAAGATTGAGCTCATGGCTGATGATACATGATCACTTTACTTATGCAAATGTATTGTTGTATGATTTAGGGATAGATGCTATGTCTTTTGCTTACTCACTTGTCCAAACCGTTTGCTATTTCATATTTGGATAATAAAACTTGATAATCCCTTGCATCCACCAAATGTATATTTTTGGGATAAGTCCTGCTAGTACGCAATGTACTAACGGTGCTGCCGTTAAGTTGATTCCAGGTGAGGTGCCTTCGGAGCCCGTCTTTGGGTACTTCAACCCCGCTGACGGAGGTGCGGGCATGGAGTAGCTGCCCAATGTTTATCTATGTTTAATGAGTCACTTGTGGCATGAGAGTGAACTCATTTATTTTGTTGTAATATCTATGAGAGCGATGTTTAAACCTTCCGCTGCAAAACCTTATGTTTAGACATGAAACTTGAACTTGGTTTGTAAGACTTGAATGCTTTTATGTATGGTGAACTCTATGTATGCAATGCGATGTGTGACGAAGATGTTTAACTTGTGCTAGTGAGGTGTGTCGTCCTGGGCATTGTTTGGGACACATCTCAAGGACGACCGGAGTTAAGTCCTTTTAATTAGATTGATTAATGGATGGTGATCTAATTAACGGGGTTTATGTTGGAGGTTCCTCACACAATCAGTGTCGTATTTTTGTGTTTATCGCAGCTGCTGTTCGTTGAATGAGCCTGAACCTGAAAGTTTGAGAAACTTTTAACTGAATCAGAATAATTTGACTACAAAATCATTCGTCTGGAGATTAAGACCATGTCAAATGGCCAAGCAAATTAATTTGTGCGTTCTTGCTGCGTATGATGTACCCGTGTAGACGTGTAGTGTCTAGCCGTGACGAACCGCGTGCGTTGATGATGCGGACGTGCGTAGGAAGCGCTGGCCAAGACGAGCTCCGCGGTGAGGCGGATCCAGGAGGACACGGACGGAGGAGGCCATCAGGCAGATGCGCGCCACGCCCGGCGGCGTCTGCTCCTGCGCGGGCCGCACGGCCGCGGCCGCCGGAGCAGGCTGCCGGGGCTGCGCGCTGCGGTTCGTGGCCGAGCGGCTGCGCGACGCCGGGTACAACAGCGCCGTCTGCAGGTCCAAGTGGCCGCGCACACCAGAAATCCCATCAGGTAAATGGTCGTCACTCTCACTCTGCCTGCATATTTGCATTCTTGCAGATCGAACACAAGGTCGAATGGTCCAAGTGTTCTTTTTTGTCTGGTTGTACAAGAAATTGTTGTCTGTAATAATGTGCAAAGACATGAGCATGACAATACAGTACCAAAGTCACATGTTGCACATGGCCGCATCAGCTTCACCAACCATATTATTCAGTATTCATATACGTGCTTACGATCTCTGTTCGCGTGCGCAGGGGAGCACAGCTACGTGGACGTGGTGGTGCCGACGAGGAGCGGCAAGGCGGTGCGGGTGGTGATCGAGCTCGGCTTCCGCGGCGAGTTCGAGATGGCGCGCGGCGGCGCGGAGTACAGGGCGCTGGTGGCGTCGCTGCCGGAGGTGTTCGTGGGCCGGCCGGAGAAGCTGCGGGCCGTGATCCGGGTCATGTGCGACGCGGCCAGGCAGTGCGCGCGCGACAACGGCATGCACATGGCCCCCTGGAGGAAGCAGCGCTACATGGAGGCCAAGTGGCCCGGCACGCCGGAGCGGGTCGCGCCGGGGGGCGAGGCGGTGGCCGTCGCCTCGCCGGAGAAGCCGCCCAGCAGGTTCAGGGCGTCCATTCTCACGCTCGACTTCGGCGGCCGGACAGCGGTGGAGGTCGTGTGATGATCAATTCACCGTGTTCAGGGCGTTCACTGACGACCGTTGAGAAAACGAAAGTGTATGTATCTATCTACAGTGTGCGGTGATGGAGTGATGTAGATGTAGGTTCATATTTGTAGATGCCTAGATGGTATATTGGTATAGTGGAGCCGTCATGAAAGTGTGCGGTGACGGTCTCAAGTTCTTACATGTGTACCACACTGATATTTGTGTTCCTAGCAGACTGGAAGAGCTGCCGTACCACGACACAATGCGCATGCGAGTTTACAGATAGATAAAGTTTTGTAGTTCATTTTCGATGCATAAATAACCTTTCTTGGACAAACATTTCGTGGAACCTGTGAGTTTCATTGCAGCATTGTATTTCAAAGAAAAAAGTTTTCAGTGTACCGTCTATCTGGTTGCTTATACTAATGCCACATGAGTACCATAGTCCATAGATGGACTTGTCCCACTGAACTACTGAAGTCCCTGGTGGTGAGGGACCATGTGTGTTCAAGCTAAGTACATGGAGTACACACTGGGCAAAAGGGGCTCGTTTATGTAGATGTTCATCGACCACATCCCCATGTTATCTTCACCTTTCCAGCAAGAATCTTCCCCTTCATTGTAGAGAATGACTGATTTCAGTTTCCTGTTTTTCATGTCAATCACAAGCACACATGTCCTTCTAGCAGCATCTCGCCTCTCACACAACAACGCATGAACAATATTGTGTTCATTCAGCATGTAAGCAAATGGGAACTCCGGCGAAAGAAAGGGAATAGGAGGCTCAAGTCTTAGGAACTGGTTCCAGATTTTCTCAGCTCTCATGGCACCAATCTCCTTCCAGCATATCGTGGGTGGAGCTCAGTGGCGTCCCTAAAGACCATCTGGTGAAATCTGAACCAATTTTACGCTTGCTTGCAATCTCTCCATCATCATGTGTCCCATTGACAACACCATGGTGCTGCCGCAATATGTGACACATAAGCTCTGTGTCACAAACGGGTGTGCCCTGCCAAATTCCGGGTGATCTGGGTTGCCTTTGGGAGGCTTCACTAGCAATGCAGCGTACCCTAGGTGGGGATCATCAGCAAGGACGTCACAGAACAAGATGCCACTGTGGTAGTCGATCTAGCACAGGAAGCCTTCAAAAGAGACGACCTTGTTAGGGGCTGATTGGTTCTCGTTCCGGCTGAGCCTGGCTCGCATGAGACAGGCAGGCCACCGTTGGCCAGGCCCAGCACGTGCAGAACGGCCACGTTTGGTTGCATGGATGGATGTAGCCAGGCTGAAGCGTGATGCTGATTGGTGGCCTGTACGAGCACACGCAAAGGCAGTTTTTTCACGCGCTGCGACTCGCAGCGCCCGCGCAAGCCAGGCCCGGTGGAAACGGCTGATTTTTGCGTTCCCCCGGAGCCTGGCCGCGGAGACGAGTTTGCACGTGGAGTGCCTGGCCGGCTGATTGGTCCAAGCAACCAAACTAGCGATGGTCACATGCCGCGAGCCTGTTCCAGTGCGTGCGGGCAACCAATCAGGCCCTTAGTTGTCCACCAGCGAAGCCCATGGTCCGTATCATCACCTTGGCGGATCAGCATTCTCTTGACCTCCCACTGCTGGGAGAGGGCATGAGAATAATACCTGAAGAGCATGGCTTCCTTTGCCACATAATCATTGTCGTCGGTATGAGTGTTAGAATATCTCCCTTGTATGTTCAGGTTGTTAGGCTCCGAGTCTATCTTCGTTTTGATACGATTGTTGTATCTCTTGGCTTGAAAGGCAAGCATATAATCTTCTTGTACAAGATGTAAGTGCCATGCTTAGGGTTGTTCCTAGCTATAGAAACACGGAGCTGAGAGCCTGAGAATGCATCTCTTTCAACCATTTTCATATGGCAACAGAGCTCTTGTAAACACATTGAGATTGATTTTCATTTTGTGAGAGAGCAAGTCAGATTGAAGCAACTGGATGTTCAATCATTAGTTTTGCTGATCATATTCCAGATGGATTTACCAAACCACTCTCTAAACAGAAATTGTTGCAATTCAGATACAATCTCAGTCTACAGGGGTAGTTGGGATTGCGGGAGGAGTTAGAATATCTCGTTTGTATTGTTTAGGTTGTTAGGCCCCGAGTCTGTCTTAGTGTAGATACGGTTGTTGTATCTCTTAGCTTGCAAGGCAAGCTTGTAATCTTCTTCTTGTACAAGATGTAAGTGCCACGTTAGGGGTTGTTTCCTAAGCAGCACAGATACGAATACGCGGATACGTCATTTTTCAAACAAATCTGATACGCGGATATGTTTTAATTTTTTTGAATAAATATATAACAGTGCATATTAAATTAATAATTAGTAGATAGTAATGCTTTTTTTTCTAAAACTCGGTGTACTGCTCCTTTCGTACGAGGGTGAAAATTTCCTTTCGTTGCTAGCTAATGAGTAGGCATAGACTAGCCTGTTGCACTGCTCGTGCTTGGAGGAACCTTTCTGTGCCGAACACCTTGGTGTCGCACGCACCATCTCTTTGAGATGCCTTTCATACAACATACATGGCCAGAACCTTCCAATATACATGCACTACTAGTTGTTGGACTTTAAGATGCCCACATAAAGATGCATTAAGTCGACGTCGTTGGGGCTGCCGGGTGGATATGGTGACCGATACGTATCCGATAACAGATACGCACCTCTAGGAGTATTCGGCCACT
>JACEFO010001643.1:0-224256 GCA_015342445.1 Digitaria exilis
CATAACTCGGGCTTCGAGAGAAATCCACCATTCGCTCCAACAAGGTGATCGAGGGGTTTCTCATCATGAGAATACCATAAACCCTAGATCCGCTTTGATGAGAAAGATGGTAATAAGTATGCCTCCATGTCAATAAATTTTTTGAGACTAATGTTTTTGGGGAGAATTCTCTTGTACAAAGTGATAGGTATGAGGCATGCCCAAAGCCGCTCCAAAGATCATAAGATCAGATCATCGACATCTTCAGATCGATTCACAAGAAGACAATTGTTCTCATCAATTCTGGTCGACCTTAGAGAAAAAATAGCAGAATATTTTTGGATATTCAAGAGCTCCATGAAGCTAGCGGTTCCAATGATTAGAAGAATCAAGTCAATCAGAGATTCCTACTAGTGGATATGGCCAAAACATTGAAGGGCGTACGTTCTGAATTTTCTGGACAGTACGCCGTGCTAAAAGTAAAACGGACATAACTCCGCTCATTTTGAACTCCGGTTTTAAGATGAATGACTACTCGTTGGAAGGTAATTTTATGAAGTGTTCAATAGATCTATATTTGGTATATGTTCTGTTAATGACACAGGAGGGACTCACGAAGAAGGGGCAGGACCAACATGATGAGAGTTAATATAAGATGAGATGACGATGACAACGATGAAGAGGAGCATGGGTGATGCTTTCATCAAACGTACATGATCAATTCAGAGGCTAGGAACAAAAGAAGGACCCAAGATCGTTATCAATAAGGCACAAGTGGTGTATCTTCGACAAGTCAAGATGCTACAAGCAAGCTACGATGATTACAAGAGGCGACATCAAGCTGCATGGACACTTCGGATTCTTTCACGAAGGACCATGGCTTCGCGACAATGAGGAAGGTATGTGAGAAAAGTCGAGCTCTATGAATTTTAAATGAAGCGCTTTACGGGAGGCACCCGGTCTTTTAGTGTATTAGAGTCTTTTCTTTTTTTTGTCTTTTTAGAGAGATCTTATGAAGTATAAACCTCCGTATTTCTCACGACCAATAACATGGCTTCTAGGAGGACAAGCCTAGGTTTGTTTTGCTTTCAATAAAAATTGATCACCATCATATTGAGCTCATGCACGGTGATAACTTGATCTTTTGCTTATGGAAAATGATGAAAGGTGTCGCCTTGTTTCAACTACAAGCCATGTTGTATATGACTTGACTAATTGCTCTCCTTTAAAACGTAATTAAATGATTAAATACCGGCTATTTTATTTTTGGAGGTTAAATGACTAAATTCTAAACCCACATACATATCATTGCCCTTTTATTTAAGTTTACCGATAACCTTACACCTTGTATTGTTTTATTGAAAACTAACTCCTATGCTATCTACATTTGTGAATCTCTTGCATCGTTCTTCCTACCAAAGCCTATACACATATGCTCTTCGTGATAAAATCTTTAGAATGCAAACTTGTATTTCGATGAGTTGGGTTAGGATTGATTTTTATGGTACGAGACTAAGAACTGGTCAATCCTTTGTGTAAACTTTTTTATGCTAGCCTTTTGGTCCATGCATTGTGAGTTTTCACATTGAAAACTTCACAAACTTCGCTGGGCACCCACCCAAAAAAAATAAATATCATTTTGTGACTACCTCCTTGACACCACAACCCAATTTTAGTATGGAATACATTCTAGATAGAACATAGATTACCTCGGTGGTTATATTCCCTCTCTTAATGCTTGATGCGAGTATCGTTCAAGCATGGGGGGAGGAGTCATCGCTGAGTAAGTATCATGTTGTGAAAGTTCTAAGGACCAAAAAAAAGAAAAATAAAATAAAAAATAAAAAATATAATAAAAGATGCATGCCCAAAGAAGGTATGCCACATGCTCACAAGGCATGTCAAAATAAAAAAAGGGAAAAAACATAGAGAAAAGAAAAAAAGAAAAAAAGGAGGATAAAATGCACCTTAGTTCTTTTTCACTCCACTAATTCCCCAGGGCGTTGAAGATAAATCTATACTAAAATATTCCAACCATGTGCAATCCGATAACGAGAACTTCATTTGTGTCTCGGGATCACCCATTTGCCACTCGTACATGTCCACCTATCTAAAATGTGAGTTCCATCTCTCTCCCTCTCCAACATTATTTTTCCATGACCTTTTTGACTAGTCACGGTAATTCCAATAGATCTCTCGCTTAGTTTGACAATATTTCAAATATAATATTTTACTAGGATTGTTTTTACCTACCAAGCTCGACATATGCCTTCCTCTTTCATATATGAGTAGAACAGGTTGAAAATAATGTAATATAGGCTTGAGTGACTTGATGAGATGAGTGTTTGCATGAACTATTGCAAGAGAACCTCACTTGTGTTTGATATGCATATTTTTTTGAAAAACTATACACGATGTAACAAGGTAAAGGTTAAAGTTCACTTAAGTTTGAGAGCATTGCATTAATTTCTTATTGTGGCTTGTTCTTTATTGCTAGCTAGTCTTATCTTCCAAAATAAAAAGTCATCATTCATAACTTGAACTTAAATGCTAAATACTCGAGAGAGCAATGTGTCTTGTTGTCTATGACTAAATGTAGGGAAGACATTGAAGGGCAACGCAGATTTCCTTATTAAGCAAAGCTCTTCGACTTACTCGAGGACGAGTAAGGTTTAAGCATGGGGGGATTGTTGGCACTCCTTATTGACACACTTTGGTGCCATTTTAGGTAGAGGTTGGACTAATTCATATACTAAATCAGCCACTTGGCACGTGAAATAACCCCATATTCGCATATGCACATATTTTTGGAGGATGTTGGTTGGTGTATGCAATTTTTTGAGCTATAAATGAGCAATTTTCGATAAAGACCGAGATCGTGACCAACCACCCAAGAATGTGCACGGGCAAAGGCTTGAAGAACACACTCGGATGACTTCAGGGTCGGAGGAAATCCAGCAGACATATCAAAGATCTAATCATATCCCAAAGCAAATGACGTCAAAAGGCCCGCATATGTGAAAGATATAAGTTACCAATTTAGAGAGGAGTTCGCACGCAAAAGCGGAGGCCGAGATGGGCCAAATATGGGCTGGGCCGGTCAGCCCAATGGGCCCCTAGCCGGCCGGCCTAGGCCCTTTTTGTGCCGCCTCAACCTCTCCTTCAAGCTAGAGTTCTCTCGGACTATTTAAAGCTTATGTCTAATATAAACCACATACGAATTCCCAACAGAGAGCCGCCGAATCGACGAAACACGCACCGGAGGAAGAAGACGGCCGCGACAAGATTGGAGGACAACAGAGTTCTTCGCCGAGGACTTCTACACCATGAACTCCATCGCCAAGACTAGCTTTATGGGGTGAAGGCCTCGTTTGTCCATAGGGATATAAGGTGACCATTCATTTGTAATTGTCGACATCCTTTATGAATTCAATCTATCTTGTACATAGATGATTCCCTAGGTTTGATGTGCCTCTACCCCTAGGGCTATGTGACGAGTGTGGGGGAAATAGCATCGGCTTTCGGAATTGGATAGATTAGAATTGGTGTGTTAATTCGGCGATTACATATCCTAGCGATCCTAAAACCCTAGGGGCAAACATTCTCTATATCTTGTGCTCTCGCTAATTTAACCTCGCATTCTTAACCCTAGATTTATTTAGATTAAACTTAGTAGATTAGATCTATTCATACACCAACCAAAACCCAAAAATATTAATAATCAACATAGTTAGTGCTTAGATAAGCGTAGCAATCTCCTTGTTCCATGGATTGATAACCTTGGGGAATTCTCTAAGGGAAAAGCTACAACCGACCCGTGCGCTTGCGGTAACTTAATTGACATGGCTAAGTGCCGTCAACAGCTTCCCCAACTGGGCGATGCTAGAGCGCTTCGTCTTCCACCGGGGCGACTCCTTCCCAGACGACACCAAGGCACTCATCAGAGCATCCACCGCCACCTCCTTGGGCGCTCCTTCATCATTGCCTTCTCCTTCGTCAAGCCGTCGCTGGTCTCCCACCTCTATGTACACCTATCGGGCTTCCCAGATCCAAGGAAGCAGATGCATGTGGCCATCCTGGGGACCCACCGCCACCTCTCGCTGCTCCTTGTCAGCTCCCACACCCCGCACGGTCCATGATCTGTAACACCCCAGCCTAGGGCTTAATAGGATTGATAAGGATACTCATACCAACAAGTTGCAATTTCTTTCTAAGAGCTCATCCCGAAAGAACTCTGGGTTAAGCGTGCTTGGCCCGAAGCAATTTTAGGATGGGTGACCGACCGGGAAATCCTTCCCGAGTGCACATGAGTGAGGACAAAGTGTGCAGAAAAGACGAGTATTGGTCTGTGGGGGATATTCTTAGGATCCTAGAGAGCTATCAGGGTAAGCGGGCTCGGCCCGGAGTGGCGGGACGTTACATGATCGAGGACTTCTTTGTCTACAACTCCGACGAAGTGCACATGAGTGAGGACAAAGTGTGCAGAAAAGACGAGTATTGGTCTGTAGGGGATATTCTTAGGATCCTAGAGAGCTGTCAGGGTAAGCGGGCTCGGCCCGGAGTGGCGGGATGTTACATGATCGAGGATTCTTTGTCTACAACTCCGACGACCCTTCCGAGCTCTGATTGCTCCCACCCTGCATTGAGCCCTACATGGGATTACGTCCCCTTGTGATCTCTGCATGCCTCGTCGTCTTCCTCCTTTATCTAAGTAGGAGGGGGTGTTGATGGACCTTAAATACTAAAGCTTTCCATAAAAAATCTAAGAAAAATATTATTTTACAATCATATTTTGTTTAGAATGACTTGGTTCTACTTGTATTTTGTCTTTGTATGATTTCAGGAATTAAGATTAAAAATAGATGAAAAGTATATGTCGTCCTAGAAATGCTCAAGATAATAGAGAGGTTGGAATTCAAGTCGAACATAGGCTAGCGTCAACATAGTAGGCCCAAAGATCCAACCCACAACCCACCACACGAAGGCGGTGGCCGAGAGGAGGCACCAGTGGACTGGTCGGCCCGCTGGGCTCACCTGGCCCATCAATAAGGTGGTTCGTGCTCCCCTTCTGTTGGCTATGTTGACAATGCCTGCTAGCATACTTGGAGGTAGACCGAGCATTTTATGGGATGGGCCTAATTCGGGTCGGGCCGAGAAAAATCCTGGTTTATTTCAGGCCTAAAATTTGTGCCCATACCCATCCCATGGGTAAGTTCGAGCCAAGTTTTTGGGCCAGGCTCGGGCCAGGCTGTGGATGGGCTCGGGCTTCCCTCCTTTTTAGTTGAAAAATAAATAAAATTAATCGTCTCGATGGGCTCGGGCCGGCCTGATTTTTTTCAGGCTTGGTTTTCGTTGCCCAGTCCCATCCCACTAGAAGGCATGGGCGGGACAAAATGCACCGGGCTTGGGCCAGGCCACAAATGCTCAGGTCTACTTGGAGGCATTCACACCCACTTTGGAGGCCTATATAAGCAGAGACCCCCTCTGTCACATTCATTCATTCAGAGAAGAATCAACTCAGACATCCAGATAGCGAAACCCAGCCAGACCAGAACCTATCTAGCTCTAATGAGCTCTAGTTCTAGGATTAGAGCGGGTATTAGTCTAGTTCATCATTGAAGATCAAGTTGTTCTTCAAGATCATCATCGATCTTGGGTAATGACTTTGTATCCTTTTGTCAGATCTTTATCAATTCTCAGAGATGTTATATGAAGTTTGTGCTATATTATGATATTATTTTCATATCTTATGATATCATGAGTTATATTTGTTATATGCTTAGATCAGCCATCTATGTTATTATATTGCTATGGAGTGCTTTATGCTCTGTTTCTAGTCTTGGAATTATCCATCTCTAGGGTAGTAATCACCGGTGAGATTAGAAAAAAAATTCGGTATGCAGGCGTAGTGCCTAGATATAAGGAATTCCTCAGATATTCACATTATCTACCAGATATGAGAGGAAGGAAATAGTTGTGATAGGCTTAGTTATCCTAGCATGTTTCCTCCCAACTAAATATTGGAATGGGAGCTCTATAAATATTATGGCTATGAATATTGATTGGACATTTTCCCTTTATGATATGGCCTTAAACACTAATTTAACCATATGATTTATTTTACCTTTCTAATTTGATAATTTATAAGGACATTCTAGACTTGCTTCAATGATAATCTTAGTTCTAGATTATTCTTTGATGAGTGGCTAGGCTATAGTTATTTAATTTTCTCAAAAAAAGGCTATGGTTATTTAATAATTATCATGATTATATCTTTATCTTTGTCTAATTACTACCTTAAGTAATATTATGCCTTATTCTTTCGTGACAACTTATTTTTATTTGAGCAGATGACTATGACCTATGAGTTCCATGGGATGAAATAAATACGATAACCTGGTTTACTCCAAGTTGACATTCTACGATGGTATATATGTGCGCTTGCGGATAAATTTATGGTCGTCGTTGTTATATTTTAAGTAAGCTATACCTTTTAACCATGATTGTCTTTTAATGTTGTTTCTAAGTCTTATACTAGACGGTTGGAGGGGTCGTGACACCCTAAGAGAGGGGTGAATTAGGTGTCTTTAAAAACTAAGGCTTGCAATTGCACATATGAAAACCTATTTAATTTTCTATCTAAATGTGATCTAGGCTTTTATGAGTTGATATCTCTACTGCTACAAAGTTTGCATCCGAGGTCCAATCCTATACTAGCATGGCAAGTGTAGGAAAGATAAATACGGAAAGTAATGCAAGTAGGAAATGCGGAAGCTAAAGGGTAGAGAAGAGCAAACTCCCGACATGGCAATTTTTACCGAGGTGTCGGAAAGCTCATGAGTTTTTCACAAAATCTGTTGTTGGAGCCCCTCTCAAAGGGAATACTAACGCAAGGGCATAAACTCCCCTGTCGAGTAACTCCATGGGTGACCACGTGACTTTCCCACGCACAAGTGGATGCTCCTCGCCACCTTCACTTGGTAGAGCTTCGGCCAACTAGATGAGGGCTTCTCCTCCCTCTCACAATTACCAACGACCACCACAAACTCGGTTGGAGGGTCTCGCAAGACTACAAGCCCCAGATTACAACACTTGGTACGCGCATAGACCACATAAGCAAAGAGGTATGCAAACCTCACTGAGCTCTAGGCTAAACACCTAAGAGATGCACTAATAGGTCTAGACTCTAGACTGGCACTAGAACTTCTAATTAGCACTTTGGTTGATTGAGCACTTAAGATTGTGTGGAACACTTGCCTATGGCGCTTCTCCCAGCTCACACTTCAAAAGGCCATGGGATGGGGTATTTGTAGCCCCAACCAAAGGAAGTAGTCGTTACATAGCCGTTGCAATTTCTTGCATACCATCGACTATTTCGATGTTCACACCGTTGAAATAGTCATCACCTTCCAGAGACGATCGCGCCTCCGGTCTTCAACACCATCACTTGATTCGATGAACTTGTTCAACATTTTGGTTACACTGATTCAATATTTCTTCTGTGCACTCTCAATAATTTGTCTTCCTATCACACCTACTTTCAACACCATCGACTATTTCAACAGTCGTACCATTGATATAGTCATCACTTTTCAGAGGTGAACACACCTCCTGCCTTCAGCACCATCGACTAATTCAATGGCCATGTTTAACATTTTGTTCCCACTGATGCAATATTTTGGTTCCGCCTATTCAACATTTCTTCTGTGCAGTGTCAACAATTCACCTTCCAAACACACCTACCTTCAACACCATCAACTATTTCAACGACCTACCATCGACTATTTCGATGATCTTGTACAAAGCACAGAAGTAGTCGGTGCCTCTGTGTTTTGCAATTCTTCCTGTTCAACATTTGTGTTCCGCTGATTCAACATGTTGTGATATCCGTTTCAAAATTGTGTCTGTGCAGTCTCAACCATTCGGATGATCATCGTTTCGATATTAATCACTTCGATGTTGAATATAATTTGGATGGCTTCCAAAGTATCCTTAGAATCTAGAAATATCTACAAATATTCATATAGAAAAAATGTTAGTTCCAATCATTATATTGTCAATCAATCACCAAGATCACAAATAATTGCCTAAGATCATTTTCCTTCAATGGTGCCTTTAGGTATTTAAAAATAGTGTTAAAGAGATGTAAACAAGCATTTCTGGCGGCATTGTCAGGGAACTCTTTAATTTTTAATATTGCTAGATGTGTATATGAAATTATCCAAGGAGTGAGTCAACTGCTCGAAAATCAGGTAATATTACCCTTTCTATTTTTCTCCTATTTTTGGTGAAGAGCGGGGTAGTGTATGATTGGCTTCTCTCTACCGGAAAACTTCAATGCAGATCCTGAGCAGCTATTAAGGAAGGTTCGTGCTTCAAAAGCCACACCTCCTAGCTCCCGCTCCACAGGAAGAAGAAGAAACAGTCATTGAAGCACCTAATCAAATGGCCGATGATAAGTCTCTTCGTGAATACTCAGTCCCCACTACTGATAATGTGACTCTCAGGCCACAAAGAAATATTGGGAATGTGGTATTCGAGCTCAAGACTAGCCTTATTAATATGTTGTAGGCAAGTCCTTTCTGCGGACTGCCCCATGAGGATATCAACGCTCATGTTTAGTAATTTCTGAACCTTTGTTCGACCATCGTCATTAAGGACGTACCTAACGATACTATTCGTCCAAGGCTAGTTCCTTTCTCTCTTCTGGGAAAGGAACAACAATGGTTCTACAAGGGAGGAGAAGATGTCGATACATGGCCAAAATGCATTGCGACATTTCTTGCCAAATTCTTTCCTCTGGGTAAGACTAACGTTTTTAGAGGTAAAATTTCTAGTTTTCAGCAGACAAGTTTAGAATCAACTGTAGAAGCTTGGGAAATACTCCAAGAATATATTACCATCTGTCCTCATCATGGGATGGATGAATGGCTTGTCCTACAATGCTTTTACAATGGGAACTTGACTTCATCAAGAGGCTACTTCGATGTTGCTGCTGGAGGAGCTTTCCTCAACCTTACAATCCAGAAAGCAAAAGATCTGATGGAGAAGATGGTTTCTAATCAAGGTTGGAATGATGAAAACACTCAACCTCAGGGTCTAAGTGTATTTATAATGGGACATGGGGACTAGTTCTGAGGTACTAGGGCATGAGGTCCATCTAGAGAGAATGGAGTTATCGAAAAGTTTATACAAACATCATGGCCTCAACTTTTTGATAACGATCCATGCCAATCGAGCAATGAGGAGGAAATGAAGCTCAATAAGGAGGCAAACACTCTTGGGGCTGTGGTGCTTTTGCTACATGCATGATAAGCGATGAATATTGAAAGTTTGAAACTCTCATCCAATTGTTCAAGTAGGCAATATGGATATCTCTGGTAGGCTGCTGCTGCAGCTCTGAATCATTGCAGCGGTTGCATTGGGTCAGATTAAAGGAGGAACACATGCTTTAGATAAAATGGAAATAGAGCAGGAGAAAGGAACCGTCATGCCATAACTCTTTGAAGATCTACAATTTTTCACTTTTATGCTAGTTAGAGGATGCCCAGCTAGACCTTTTTAACTGACAAACTAAAGCATATAACATTTGTTATGCTTGCTGAATAATTAATAGGGAGAAGATGGCCTCATTTTTACATAATGGAACAAAAGTCATGACCTCTATAAACGTACACGGTCATTTAATTATTAGAAGATATCTCTACTACTAAAAAGACCAATTGATGTAGTCGCGACCAACCCATGGTGAAGCCGAAAAACAATCACGCCCGCCCACCCACTATCCCCGTCCTTCAAAATCGGAAGCCGTTCCAAATCCACACTCCCCCGCCCGTGAGACACGACTAGGATTTTGGTTTTTCTAAATCCCCGTTCGATCGACCGCCCGTGCCTCATGCGTCTTTCCGCCCTGAGACTTTCACATCGACCTCCCCCTTACGGCCGATCGCCCTCGCCGCTACCTATCGACGTTCTCGCGAAGCGTGGCCAGGCGGCATACTCGCAACGACGGCGACCAGACGTCCTCCCGGCAACCAGTTGTCCTGAAGGCGTTCCGATGGCGTGCTCCCAGAGTCCAGGCGTCCTGGCGGGCAACACCCCCTCTCGGGGACCAGGCAAACACCGGCGAAGCGTGGCCAAGCGTCCTCGCAGCAACCAGTTGTCGCCGTGCTCCTGACGACCAGGCAACCTAACGGCCTTCCTCCATTTGGTATCAAGAGCTTTTTGCATCTATTCTTTAATCATGAGAACACATGGTATATTTAAGCATATTTTCAGTGAGTTTGATTTTAGATCTAAGTTAGGGTTTTCGGTCTCTCCCCATTTCTACTACCTGAGCATCAAATCGTCGATTTGGTGCGCAAATGAGACAAATTAGCATTCAGGAACGCAGATCCGAGACCGATTCATGAGAATCCTATGCGCACCGACGCAAAACCCCATCCAAGTCGTCGGTTTGTGCATGAAGTCTCGCAAATAAGCACCGAAAAAGAGAGGAAACAGATCCAGTTTTGCCAACCTATGAGAAATCCCCAAATCATTGGTACAAACCCAGACCTAGCACACACCCAGCACTCACCTGGCCGGGCACGCTTGGGTACAGTCACGCGCATAAGCACAGGGACAAAAGGCATGTGTAGATCTACTCATTTTGTAAGCTATTCTTCAAGTTTTAGCCAAGACTATAAGTTAGGGTTTCGGATTCATGATTTAGCCTATCTTTTAGTCTCGGATTAGCCATGTCGCACTCACAGTTAACAGAAATTAGAAGGGGGTAGCATCAAAACACTAACAAACATGCATGCAAGCCCAAACTCAGATCTGAAACCCACATCTCAAACCCTAACCCTAGATCTACACAAACCCTAAGCTAAGATGGCCTACCTGGTCATGGCAGCCGCGCGTAGCAGATCTGCGCGCGCGACCGCCACCTTCAGCTCCGGCGAAGCCTTGGAAGGCTGCTCGGTTGCGCCATGTGTTGGCGGCGACGAGCAGGCCTTCCTCGGCCGCGCGCGCGCCTGTGTGGTGCTCGCCTCCGCCCTCCTCGTGCTTCGGCCAGGAGTACCGGACCGCTGCCGTTGAAGCTCCGGCGAGGCCCCTCGACGAACCGCGCGCGTCATGCACGCGGTGCGCCAAGGAGGCTCGTGGAGCTCCGGCAAGCCGGCCCGGAAGCGCGGTCGGGGATCTCTCTATCTCTCCCTCGCCGGTTCTGGTGGGGAACAAGAGGAAGGAGATGGCGGCGCTCTCTCACCGGATCTGGTTTGCCAGAGGTGGGGGAGACGGCGGCGCATCCGCTACCGCGTGCTGTCGCTCGGAGAAGGGGAGGGAGGAAATACGTTAGGGTTTCCCTCCCCCGGCCGTTTCGGGCTTTATACGGCGTCGCGCGCGGCCGGCCGATCTAAGCCGTCCGATCTGGACGAGCGGCCAAGATCTGCTGGGCCGCATGCTTTTGGGCCGCGCTCGCTGCGTAATGGGCTGCCAGCTGGGCCGCGCGCGTTAAGGGTTGCGCGCGCGATGGTTGGGCTGTCTGCAGGCCGATTTTAGATTCTGGGCCAATTTAGCTTTAGATTCTGGGCCAATTTAGCTTTTGATTTTAATGGTATGTACATGAAAAATATCGTGTATAAGGAGGTTCTAACGCCATAAGAAGGTAATATACATATCAGTTCTGCAAATACGTTTTCTCGTAACTAAACTTTTTAATTATAATAGATATCATATATATATTAATTATGGAATATCTTCGTGGCTAGGTTTTGAAGTACTGGCAACAAAGGCTCATCATCCTCTTATGTTTTGCTCAGGGATAGCTGCATAGAGAATTACCAATATCCATGCGCCTATTATGCCCGTGCACATAGTTTTTTTACTTAAAAATATTTGTCCCTTGCTTCTTACCATTATTCTGGATAAAGCAGTTTCAAATGTTCAATGTGATTTCTTATATTATTGTTTCAGTCCCGAAGCAACGCACGGGCACTATACTAGTCAATCAATATTGTTGATAGTTTTGGAAAGCAAAGAAAATTCATCTAAACCAATTTTACTATTATGTTTTCATCTAAAACTGGCCATCTCCAAAGCTATGATCTTCAAAGATGAGCTCGTCCACATGAAGATTTCCTTGTTGTGTCTTCATGCGCATCCTTTAGTTGTGCCTCATGAATCCCTTTGTCGGTCGCAGACATACACACCCACCACCAAAACATCATCTGCAGGGGATCAGGGGGGCGATCACCCGACGAGGATCCGTACTGTTTCAAGTTTCAACCCATTCCAACCAACCTGGCCTGTCCCCATCCCCGAAATGGCCTCAACCCTGATCCATTCCACGCGGGGTCCACAACTACCGTACCAACCAGTGCCGGCTCGCTACGTCCCCCACATCCCCGGATATAAAAACCGGCGGGAAGCAACCGCCTACGACCATAGAACCGGCGAGCTTAACTTTGTGGCAATCAAGAAGCCCAATGCAGCACAACATAACACACAGAGCCCTTCTCGCGCAAAGCTTCGTCAGAAATGGTCGTGGCGGAGTCCACCGCCGCGGGCAACGAGGTGGGGTTCAACGAGGAGGCCGAGAGAGAGAGGTGGCCCGAGGATGCCGGCGATGGCAGCCACGATGAGGGGTCGAGCACCGCCGGCGGCGCCTAGAGCAGGGCGTTCTGGTAGGAGCAGCGCTCGCTGTTGCATGTAAGTCAGCCTCCCTTCTCGCCTATCCAAAAACCAATCTGTAACGACCCAAAATTCTAAGCATAACATGAGGCATTCATAAGCATTATCTACTGCATCTATAAATTTATTTCTTATTGTTATGAGGCCTTTAGTTGGTCAAAAATTAATTTTTACCACTAAAATGTTGATTTTTCGGATCATCCGACTCCTAGTCAGAAGATCCGGTAGTCCACTTTGACATGTCGATTTTTGCACAGCTGCCATGTGTCTCCGTGGACCCCACCCGTTAGCCCCACCTATCCAAATCTGAGGACACCCCCAGCTCACCCCCACCTCATTTCTGCTCCCCTCCCTCTCTCTTCTTCCTCTCTCTAGTTGGGAGGAGACCCCAAGGTTCCTCCACTCCTCCACCACTCCACCTCGCCGGAGCTTCGCCGGAGGGTCGCCGGAGCTCGACGCCAGCGAGCTGCACCACCACCACGTCGTCATCTTCCCCAAGCAAGAAGCTTCCCCAAGCTCCTCCTTCCTCCCTATTGCTCCCCTCTTCAAGCTCAAGGTCAAAAACAAGCAAGCCTCACTCCTCCTCGCTCTACACCAACCTGCGACCCTTGTTGGAGTTGTGCACATCACTGGTGAGCCATTCCCCCTCTCGATCTACTCCCCATTGCTCTAGGTTTAGAGTTTTGGAGTTTCTTGGAAGAAAACCACCATTGATGAGTTCGAGCTTATAAACCTCAATGCATGTCAACTCCATTACTTGGAATAGAAGCTTGACACTCTCACAAACCTATAGAAACAAACAGCACTCAAAACGGAGGTCGGAGCCGCCGCCGGCGAACTTTTCTTTCCCGGTCGCCGGGCTGTTAGGAAGATCCGGAAAAGAGCCAGAAGATCCGATTTTGAGTTCCAGTACATGCCCAGAAGATCCGATTTTATGCCCGGAAGATCCGGTTCTTCTCTGTGTAGCACCGGATGATCCGATTTTTTGCCCGGAAGATCCGGTTCTTCTCTGTGTAAAACCGGATGATCCGATATTTTGAGTCGGAAGTTCCGAAAGTCACACAGTTGACTTATATACCTATGTTTCCAGCTTAAAGTATGTTTATACATGATTCTAAGGCATCCTAAACACATATTTAGTCACATCCTTTGCATCTCATTTTGCAAATTCTTCATGTCATATTTATTTATCAAGTATCATTGCATTCGTGTAGAGATCGAGACGCCGGGACAAGGAGAGGTTGAGTACGGGCCGGACCCCGTGGTTGAGGAGACTACCGTTAAGCAACAATGCCGGCACCTTTCTCTAAACTATTTATGAATGTCAAATGCTTATTGTTTGTGCATAAGCCACCCTCTATTAATTCATATGTACTGACTAGAGTAGAACCTATTAGGCATGTGCTATAGCTTTAGGCCAACTTCTAGCTAAGTATGTTTGTTGAGTTATACAAACTAAATTGCTTATTCATGCTTAGCCGGTAGAAGTCGAGAGGTGACAAGGGCATCACTGCTCGCGAGACTATAGGAATTTGTCTAATCTCATATTTGGATAGATGGAATACTTTAAAGATGAACAACCATGAATATGAGTCGTGATTTGAGCAAGTAATGTAGGACCATTGAGATGGAGCTCAATTGGTTAGGCTTGCTTGAATTGGTTAAGGACCGATGCGTATCGCTTTGGAACTTGAGCACTCCTCGTACAAACCACATGCTTAGGATGGAATGGGCAAGCCAAGTATCATAAGCTGGACCTTGCTATGGGACGGTTTGACACGGGTTATGATGAGGGGTAGATGGCGGAGTCCGTTACCCCTATACATCTCCGGCCGCCCTCTCATCGCCGGGTGTGGGTATGTGAATGGTTGAGGGCATGAATTAACACTTATCCTAGGCCGAGGGTATGGTCGTTGGTCTTGCGCCTCGTGTGGGAAAAGTTGTACACCCCTGCAGTGTTTTTGATCTATTGCAATAGCCACGCTCTTGGTTATGCCACGCTCATTTGACTTCGACTTTACGTAGAGTTTCGGAAAGGGCTTATGGAAGATTGAGCTCATGGCTGATGATACATGATCACTTTACTTATGCAAATGTATTGTTGTATGATTTAGGGATAGATGCTATGTCTTTTGCTTACTCACTTGTCCAAACCGTTTGCTATTTCATATTTGGATAATAAAACTTGATAATCCCTTGCATCCACCAAATGTATATTTTTGGGATAAGTCCTGCTAGTACGCAATGTACTAACGGTGCTGCCGTTAAGTTGATTCCAGGTGAGGTGCCTTCGGAGCCCGTCTTTGGGTACTTCAACCCCGCTGACGGAGGTGCGGGCATGGAGTAGCTGCCCAATGTTTATCTATGTTTAATGAGTCACTTGTGGCATGAGAGTGAACTCATTTATTTTGTTGTAATATCTATGAGAGCGATGTTTAAACCTTCCGCTGCAAAACCTTATGTTTAGACATGAAACTTGAACTTGGTTTGTAAGACTTGAATGCTTTTATGTATGGTGAACTCTATGTATGCAATGCGATGTGTGACGAAGATGTTTAACTTGTGCTAGTGAGGTGTGTCGTCCTGGGCATTGTTTGGGACACATCTCAAGGACGACCGGAGTTAAGTCCTTTTAATTAGATTGATTAATGGATGGTGATCTAATTAACGGGGTTTATGTTGGAGGTTCCTCACACAATCAGTGTCGTATTTTTGTGTTTATCGCAGCTGCTGTTCGTTGAATGAGCCTGAACCTGAAAGTTTGAGAAACTTTTAACTGAATCAGAATAATTTGACTACAAAATCATTCGTCTGGAGATTAAGACCATGTCAAATGGCCAAGCAAATTAATTTGTGCGTTCTTGCTGCGTATGATGTACCCGTGTAGACGTGTAGTGTCTAGCCGTGACGAACCGCGTGCGTTGATGATGCGGACGTGCGTAGGAAGCGCTGGCCAAGACGAGCTCCGCGGTGAGGCGGATCCAGGAGGACACGGACGGAGGAGGCCATCAGGCAGATGCGCGCCACGCCCGGCGGCGTCTGCTCCTGCGCGGGCCGCACGGCCGCGGCCGCCGGAGCAGGCTGCCGGGGCTGCGCGCTGCGGTTCGTGGCCGAGCGGCTGCGCGACGCCGGGTACAACAGCGCCGTCTGCAGGTCCAAGTGGCCGCGCACACCAGAAATCCCATCAGGTAAATGGTCGTCACTCTCACTCTGCCTGCATATTTGCATTCTTGCAGATCGAACACAAGGTCGAATGGTCCAAGTGTTCTTTTTTGTCTGGTTGTACAAGAAATTGTTGTCTGTAATAATGTGCAAAGACATGAGCATGACAATACAGTACCAAAGTCACATGTTGCACATGGCCGCATCAGCTTCACCAACCATATTATTCAGTATTCATATACGTGCTTACGATCTCTGTTCGCGTGCGCAGGGGAGCACAGCTACGTGGACGTGGTGGTGCCGACGAGGAGCGGCAAGGCGGTGCGGGTGGTGATCGAGCTCGGCTTCCGCGGCGAGTTCGAGATGGCGCGCGGCGGCGCGGAGTACAGGGCGCTGGTGGCGTCGCTGCCGGAGGTGTTCGTGGGCCGGCCGGAGAAGCTGCGGGCCGTGATCCGGGTCATGTGCGACGCGGCCAGGCAGTGCGCGCGCGACAACGGCATGCACATGGCCCCCTGGAGGAAGCAGCGCTACATGGAGGCCAAGTGGCCCGGCACGCCGGAGCGGGTCGCGCCGGGGGGCGAGGCGGTGGCCGTCGCCTCGCCGGAGAAGCCGCCCAGCAGGTTCAGGGCGTCCATTCTCACGCTCGACTTCGGCGGCCGGACAGCGGTGGAGGTCGTGTGATGATCAATTCACCGTGTTCAGGGCGTTCACTGACGACCGTTGAGAAAACGAAAGTGTATGTATCTATCTACAGTGTGCGGTGATGGAGTGATGTAGATGTAGGTTCATATTTGTAGATGCCTAGATGGTATATTGGTATAGTGGAGCCGTCATGAAAGTGTGCGGTGACGGTCTCAAGTTCTTACATGTGTACCACACTGATATTTGTGTTCCTAGCAGACTGGAAGAGCTGCCGTACCACGACACAATGCGCATGCGAGTTTACAGATAGATAAAGTTTTGTAGTTCATTTTCGATGCATAAATAACCTTTCTTGGACAAACATTTCGTGGAACCTGTGAGTTTCATTGCAGCATTGTATTTCAAAGAAAAAAGTTTTCAGTGTACCGTCTATCTGGTTGCTTATACTAATGCCACATGAGTACCATAGTCCATAGATGGACTTGTCCCACTGAACTACTGAAGTCCCTGGTGGTGAGGGACCATGTGTGTTCAAGCTAAGTACATGGAGTACACACTGGGCAAAAGGGGCTCGTTTATGTAGATGTTCATCGACCACATCCCCATGTTATCTTCACCTTTCCAGCAAGAATCTTCCCCTTCATTGTAGAGAATGACTGATTTCAGTTTCCTGTTTTTCATGTCAATCACAAGCACACATGTCCTTCTAGCAGCATCTCGCCTCTCACACAACAACGCATGAACAATATTGTGTTCATTCAGCATGTAAGCAAATGGGAACTCCGGCGAAAGAAAGGGAATAGGAGGCTCAAGTCTTAGGAACTGGTTCCAGATTTTCTCAGCTCTCATGGCACCAATCTCCTTCCAGCATATCGTGGGTGGAGCTCAGTGGCGTCCCTAAAGACCATCTGGTGAAATCTGAACCAATTTTACGCTTGCTTGCAATCTCTCCATCATCATGTGTCCCATTGACAACACCATGGTGCTGCCGCAATATGTGACACATAAGCTCTGTGTCACAAACGGGTGTGCCCTGCCAAATTCCGGGTGATCTGGGTTGCCTTTGGGAGGCTTCACTAGCAATGCAGCGTACCCTAGGTGGGGATCATCAGCAAGGACGTCACAGAACAAGATGCCACTGTGGTAGTCGATCTAGCACAGGAAGCCTTCAAAAGAGACGACCTTGTTAGGGGCTGATTGGTTCTCGTTCCGGCTGAGCCTGGCTCGCATGAGACAGGCAGGCCACCGTTGGCCAGGCCCAGCACGTGCAGAACGGCCACGTTTGGTTGCATGGATGGATGTAGCCAGGCTGAAGCGTGATGCTGATTGGTGGCCTGTACGAGCACACGCAAAGGCAGTTTTTTCACGCGCTGCGACTCGCAGCGCCCGCGCAAGCCAGGCCCGGTGGAAACGGCTGATTTTTGCGTTCCCCCGGAGCCTGGCCGCGGAGACGAGTTTGCACGTGGAGTGCCTGGCCGGCTGATTGGTCCAAGCAACCAAACTAGCGATGGTCACATGCCGCGAGCCTGGTTCCAGTGCGTGCGGGCAACCAATCAGGCCCTTAGTTGTCCACCAGCGAAGCCCATGGTCCGTATCATCACCTTGGCGGATCAGCATTCTCTTGACCTCCCACTGCTGGGAGAGGGCATGAGAATAATACCTGAAGAGCATGGCTTCCTTTGCCACATAATCATTGTCGTCGGTATGAGTGTTAGAATATCTCCCTTGTATGTTCAGGTTGTTAGGCTCCGAGTCTATCTTCGTTTTGATACGATTGTTGTATCTCTTGGCTTGAAAGGCAAGCATATAATCTTCTTGTACAAGATGTAAGTGCCATGCTTAGGGTTGTTCCTAGCTATAGAAACACGGAGCTGAGAGCCTGAGAATGCATCTCTTTCAACCATTTTCATATGGCAACAGAGCTCTTGTAAACACATTGAGATTGATTTTCATTTTGTGAGAGAGCAAGTCAGATTGAAGCAACTGGATGTTCAATCATTAGTTTTGCTGATCATATTCCAGATGGATTTACCAAACCACTCTCTAAACAGAAATTGTTGCAATTCAGATACAATCTCAGTCTACAGGGGTAGTTGGGATTGACGGGAGGAGTTAGAATATCTCGTTTGTATTGTTTAGGTTGTTAGGCCCCGAGTCTGTCTTAGTGTAGATACGGTTGTTGTATCTCTTAGCTTGCAAGGCAAGCTTGTAATCTTCTTCTTGTACAAGATGTAAGTGCCACGTTAGGGGTTGTTTCCTAAGCAGCACAGATACGAATACGCGGATACGTCATTTTTCAAACAAATCTGATACGCGGATATGTTTTAATTTTTTTGAATAAATATATAACAGTGCATATTAAATTATATAATTAGTAGATAGTAATGCTTTTTTTTCTAAAACTCGGTGTACTGCTCCTTTCGTACGAGGGTGAAAATTTTCCTTTCGTTGCTAGCTAATGAGTAGGCATATGACTAGCCTGTTGCACTGCTCGTGCTTGGAGGAACCTTTCTAGTGCCGAACACCTTGGTGTCGCACGCACCATCTCTTTGAGATGCCTTTCATACAACATACATGGCCAGAACCTTCCAATATACATGCACTACTAGTTGTTGGACTTTAAGATGCCCCACATAAAGATGCATAAGTCGACGTCGTTGGGCTGCCGGGTGGATATGGTGACCGATACGTATCCGATACAGATACGGCACCTCCTAGGAGTATTCGGCCCACTAAACCAATACGCGACGCATACGTATCGACCGTGCATCCGTGATGTATCGGATACGGATACGGCACCTCCTAGGAGTATTCGTGCTACATAAGTTGTTTTTAGCTATAAAAATACGGAGCCGAGAGCCTGAAAAGGCATCTCGTCCAACCATTTTCCCAATGAGCGCCTTGAGGTCCGTGACAGCAAAGTCCTCGTCGCCGCGGCGCAGTAGACCAATGTCTCTTATCTCCAACATATGCGAACGCTCGGCATGGCCCTCCCCTGCCATCCGTCGCTCGTCTATGTAGCATGGCGGGAGATGGCCATGGATTGACAGGCCGCGAGAGGTACCCGCCAGTGCACACGGACAGTAGCACAAAAAAGAAGCTACAACACGACAGATAGTTAGGCAGATACCTATCTGTCAATCCATGGCGACCACTTAATAGTTAGGTGTGCACACAAAATAAAAATAGATTTGGTCATCATCAACCAAATGAGACCTTACTTATCCATCAAATATCCAAATTTATTTTATACTAGAAGATGGAGATTTCATGTTAGGGTTGCACGGTTTGGAAGGTTACTTTGGTGCTCAATTGTAGAGGGAGCTCCGACATGGCTCGGTGGGAGATTGTGGAGGCAGGAGAGATGACAATGGAGTGGAGGCGGTGAGGGTGCCGTTGAAGTTGAGTGAATCAATGAGGATCCCTGATATGCAATGGAGTGGTGGGGGCATATGGCTCTAATAGGTTAGTGTCGAGCGGCGGAGGAGGTCGGATAAATGTAGCAAATTGCTAATCCATGGATAGATAGAAAAGAATAGCTGGAGAGAAAAAAAAATGTAGCAATTATCATGATTGAATGTGCAAAATAAACATGCACTAATTCACTGCCAAACCGATGCAAGCATAAGCAGTAAGCTCCAAAACAAAACGTTGCAAGAAAGTTCATGTAGTTACCTTGATGACATTACGATGTTGGAGCCTCGCCAGAATGGTTACCTCTGCAGTGAACTGCTTCTCAAGCCGAGCAGACAACTCTTCGTCCTCACCTTCATCAGGCTGCCTGACAAACTTCACAGCAACAGGTTGCTCCTTGTAGATCCCATGGAACAATCGACTGTATGCCCCGGATGCAAACCGATGGCCGATGAGTAACTGTGATCGGTCGACCGTCCATCTCTCAAGAATCTCCAATGCAGCAACCTTTGCCGATCCATCATCATCAAGGTTCCTCTTTGGCCATGAGGAGGTCCTCCTATTAATCTTCAGTCTGCTCGGTGTCCTCAGCGAAGCAAAGCCTAATGGAGGGCTGTCATCTGGTGACCGTGGTGAGGTGGGCTTCCTCTGACGTTGCGGGCTGGAGAACCGCTTGGTAGCAGCCTTGGCCTCCTTGAACACGTCAGAGATGAGCGCCTTGGGATAGGGGATTTTGCCCTGCGCCTTGGCTTTGGCAAGGGCTTCGATACCTCGCCGATGGCCTCCATGGATGCACTTGGACCTCTGGAATCATCAGCTGGTGGTGCTGCATCCGGCAAGTAAAAAGGAGCTGGGCTGGAGCACACTCTCTGAAGCCTCTGGCTTTGCTTGTCCGTGTGGAAAGAGAAATCCAACGCGCCTGGGCTTTCATCCGTGGGTGGCCGAACCACATGCAGCTGTGGAATGTCCAAGCTCAGGCCAACCCCTTTGCGGTCCTGCTTCGCCGATGATTCTTTCAGCGATCGATCACTAGGCCTCTCTCGGTTCAATTGCCCATCTGAAGATGTATGCTTGAGCGTCCCTTCCGACCCAGCAACTCCCGATTTGGGTCTGGGAATCGCCAGCCTCGCCGAGTTCGAATGCACTGATCCCTTCGCCACGGCCTGTAGATTCTGGCGAGGAAGGCTGCGCCCTGTGCCGAATCCGTTCAGCTTCATTTCATCGCCGAACTGCTTGATGAGCGCGCCATACTGCTCCCTGCTGGAGCTGGACCTGACGATGGACTGCGAGAATCTGGTGCGCCGCACCCACGAGTAGTCCTCTTCGTCCATCTCCTCAGAGACTTCAAGTCAAACGGATCCCAGAACAGGGTACGGAAAGTGCAGCAGCAACTTGGAACAATGACTGAATAAAAGGCAGAGCTTAGCTGAGGCAGGCGCAAAGAACACTGACTGGCGCTAGATTAGAGCTCCTCACAATCCGCCGAGCAGGCTCCGCATTTGATCCCCTCCGGAGCGGGCTCGGAATCCCCCAAGCTTCCCCCTGCTCCAATCCGCCCCGCCATCCGCCGATCAGCGTCCGTCGGTGGCCTCGACCTCCTGAACCATCACACAGGCAAAAGCAGCAAATTAAATCAATCGACGGAGCGGAACACGGAAGAGCATCTCAACCGCAGCCGGCCCTTCCCATTGCTGGCCCATACGTGGAAGCAAACAAGTACGGCCGTATGCGCGCAAGTTGTACGGTGGGGGAGGCAACGTGGGGCCCGCCCGCCCGACTGCCAACCGCTTTGAATATTCGACGGCGATGTCAGGTAGCCGGTGGCGGTCGGTAGCGGGGGCGTGTTTAGTTGAGGTCGGTAAAAAGTACTTTTTTTTCTGGAATGCGTGTTATGTGAGGGAGATGAATAGGAAAGGTAAAAAAGGAATTTTTGGGGATGCGTGTTCTGTGAGGGGGATGAATAGGAAGTAAAAAGGACTTTTACGAACTAAACAGGCCCCGGATCAGACGGTTCCGGTCCGGTGATCCAGAGGGTGTTTGGGCCTGTTTAGAACTTCCTATTCATCCCCTCACAGAACACGCATCCCTAAAAATTCCTTTTTTACCTTTCCTATTCATCTCCCTCACATAACACGCATTCCAGCAAAAGTACTTTTGAGAATGAACAGTACCCACCAAAAGTACTTTTAGGTGTTTAGTTGCAATATGTCAAAAGTACTTTTAGGTGTCTAGTTCTAGAAATGCACAATTTCTTTTGCACATTAGAGAACTGAGTAGCACAGCACAGCTGCATTGTTTATACCCAGGAACAAAACATACGTTTACAACAGTAAACTGAACATTCCACAGTAACATTCCACAGTAACAGTAAGCACATAAATATGGAAATGGAATAGGTTTTCTCAAGTCAATAGCTCACATGAACACACTTCAACCAATAAAGATAACATGCATAACTGATAATATTGGCGACCTTTCCTCTGTGGTTGCATCGTCTCATGAAATGCAAACTTACCACGAACATCCCACCAATCCTTTCCACGTGCACTTGCAGCAAGAACCTGTAACAAACAGTAAACATGATACCTTCAGATACAATATATGCTACAATTTTCCAGTTTTATGTAGTACATTTTATCTTTTCATATACACATGGCGCAAACAACATTACTGTAACGAATATAGCAGCAACCCAAGTAGAATTCAATCCCTAGTATCACCTTCTCTGGTTCCATAGACTAAAGCAGTCATTTGCAATTTCTTCATGCAAGTCATTCATGTTACCATCTTCCTCCTCTGATGCATGGCCACCACCCTCGTCGTCCGTTTCTTCTCTATGGACCTCCACATTCTCTGCCTCCTCCTCCCCATGGTCAATGATAAAATTGTGCAGTGCAGCACATGCAAGTATAATATGACTTTGTGTGACCTCTGGATAACTTGGGATACCTTTCAAAATCCTCCACTTCTCTTTCCACATGCCAAAGGTGCACTCAACCGCTGACCTCAAGCTAGAGTGGGCTTGGTTGAAAACCTCTTTCTTCGTGGTTGGGCGGCATCCTGTGCGCCACTGTGCTTGATGGTACTTTACTCCCCTATAAGGTGCCAGAAACCCTGTCGTGTTCGCGTATCCAGCATCGACTAGATAGTATTTGCCTAAGCATTCAGCCAACAATCAGTTCATGACAGCAACTGAAACCAAAATTAACCAACCAGTAGTAATGCAAAAATGATCATACCTGGCGGTGGGTGTGGAAAATTGGCTCCATACTTTTGTTGTGCTTCTTTCAACACTCTAGCATCATGTGCTGATCCAGGAATACCAGCCGCAACAAAAGTGTACCTACGATCAAAGTCAACTATGCCCAACACATTCTGAGTCTTGTCACTCTTCCTATTTATATACTTGCCTACTTCCACCCCCGGTACACACACTTTGACATGAGTCCCATCTATAGCTCCTATGGCATTTCTAAAGCAGTTGCCATACCTGTGCCGTGCGACCACAGGGTGAACCGTGCTATATGTGGGGTCTTTAGGACTTACATTATGTTTGGCAAGTTCGGACAGACAACAAATGACTTCATTGAATTTGGTACTCACCGTCCCACTTGACCTACAGAATATACGCTTCACAGTCCTAACCGATTGCGACCCCGCCAACATCCACAGAGTCAAACCCAGAGCCTCCCTAGATGACATTTTTGAAGTGGTTTGAAGACCATAGGAATCAACCAGGACTTGGTGCAATAGCTCAAACACTGGTGGCCTCATCCTAAACATCTCATGGCAACCTTCCCAGTCAGCAGCATGCATGTTAACATGATCTAGACCGGACAGAACTGGTGTCTCCCTATATGGCCCTCTATGCAAGTATAGTTGTTCATGTTGAGCAAGGACGGATGCCATTTCCAGGATCCTACGGATACCATACAAATCAGCCATGAGGAGACGGGCGAATTCACGCCGGACTGGATCTCTGATTTTCTCCACCAGCGCCGAACAGGCATCATCGTCGGCCATAATGTCTCCTTCAGCAAAATCCGCCTCATTCTCCGCTGTACTGGAGCCCTGCACAATGAAGTGATATGTATTAAAAGGGTGCACAACAAAAATGAAAGTAATCTTACAAATAGACACTGTCCCATAAGCGAACCACAATGCCATGAACATGAAATCAGCAAAGCCACAAACAGTCAAGCGTAATGACAATACATGAAACTGACATAGTACAAATTGAAATTTGTTCACAGCACTCAAACATAAGCTAGTTCAGCCGCATATTAAGCAATACACTCAAATAGTACACACAATTATGCCACACAAACATGACTTCACACAACAGACTAAAGCATAGCATCTATATTGGCGATCCACGCCTTCCTAGCTTCATCATCATGACATTCAAGGAAGTGAGCACGCCAGTAGGGATCCTTGAACAACTTCATGAGCAAGAAGTACTCCCGACACATAGGACCTATCCCACACGCCTTGGCCAAGTTGAGGTAGTGTTTAGCTTCATCTGCATCTGACATTTCTTTGTTCAGAAAGGTACTGAGTCCCTGCTGCACTTTACTAGTATGTTCTTCTAGACCCCGCTGCAAAGTGGTCCAACAGCCAAGAACTAGAGTCTTGGACCGCTTGGAACCATGGTCAGCGGTCTCAGCTGCTCCACTACTCCTTCTCTTGCGAGAACTACTAGAGTTGGGGGTGTTCTCCCTAAGATGTTGCTTGGCTACCTTTGCATTACCCAGGTGGTCATCTTCATGTTCTCCATTTCCGTCATCCTCCTCGCCTGTTGCTTCTTCTTCATCAGCGTCCCCTTCCTCTTCTCCTTCTGGAGCAGTGGCAATCATGGTTGCAGGATCAACGGCTATGTGCCGGAACATATCATCGAGCCACCTCAACCAGGTGGGGTTTCCTAGCTTAGCCGCATCACTTCTTGGCAGTCCTGCGGATCATGCATGCGAAAATGTATTAGGTTAGTGTGAAGGGAAATGCTAACCAAACGGAATGACAACTTCTGCTGCATTGAATAATTACCTTTGACAATTTCTGCCAAGTTGATTTTGGGGCAGTGAAACCCCCCCTTTTTGTTACGCCCTCCACCACTTCGACGACGCAAGATTGTATAAGCTACAAATATTCTGCGGAGGTTATCCCTTCTGTTCTGCAAGGCCTTCTTGTTGAGCCAGAGGCCCAGCCTTTCCGCTAAAGCGGCCCTAATATTTTTCCATCCAACCTTCTTCATCCTACCGTTAGGGCAGTACCCTTCATTGAGTTGATCCATATATAGTTCGCAATAAACGTCTGTTTCCACATCGGTCCACGTATGTCTATGGCGATGATTCTACGACATAGCCAAACAATGACTTCCATGACAAACAAAACATCGACACATCTAAATGAAACAAAACAGTTCATTCGGTGGGGTTGGTTACCTCAGAAACATGGGCGTCGCCTTCGTCTTTGTCGTCGTCTTCATCACTGCCATGTGCATCTGCACCAGCAGCAGCGATGCCACGGGCAGCCATGGCACGGCTGCGGGTGATACGAGCTTCGGGCTCGGGCTCGGGCTGTGCCGTTGCCGGGCCCTTCCCCTTGGCTTTGCTCCTGCGCCTCAAGGGGGGCTCACCTCCGATAGCACCGCCGTAGTCCTGTGCGCCAGGCGGGAGGCTGCGCCGTGATCCATCGCCACCACCACCACGTGCAAGACGTCTTGCTCCCTTGCCGGGAAATGTGCAGCCCAGTCCCACCACCCTTGCAGATCTGGGCGGTAGCTGTGCTGCAGGCACGTCGTCGAAGGGCTGCAGGTTAACACGGCATGGATCGACAGTGTCCCCGTCAAGAGCCAGGCGAGATAGGCCTGACGGACTCCCAGGTGGAGGTCGAGCACCTCCAGCGGCGCCTGAGGGGCCCTCCTGCGCGAAGAAGTCGAATGCGGGCTTGGACGGCGAGTGCATTCCACTGGTGGATGCGAACGCTCCAGCTGTCTTTGACGGTGAGTGGTAGCCGGCGGTGGATCCGAACGTGCCTGGTGGTAGGTTGGCCTCGGCGGTGGATCCGAACGCGCCGGGTGGTAGGTTGGCCCCGGCGGGAAGGAAGACCACGGGTCGGTGCTGGCCGAAGGCGGGCCCGAAGCCTACCCCCGGCATGTACCCGCCGCTGGGGCCTATTCCTCCGCCGGGAATGAAGCAGACGAAGAGCCCGTAAGCCGCGCCTCCCTCCATGCCAGCAGGCGACCCGACCCTGCCCTGGGGCCCCAACGCCGCGGGTGGCTGGTTGCCCCCTTCCTGGTAGCCGCCGGGGGTCGGGAATGTCCCCGCCATCCAATCCCAGGGGTTGCCGCCCGACATCCCCCGACGCAGACGCGCGGAGCGACGGAGAGGAGCAGATCCAGAGTCACCGGCAGGTACACGGCGCTTGGGAGCCAGGGTAACAGGCCCCCGAAGCTGGACGAAGGCCTGCGGCGCCGAGACTACGGCGAGCGGCGGCACGGAGGATTAGATGCGATACGGGGGAGAGGGGGCCGCGGGCGGTAGACGGCGTTGGGGAGCCGAAGATCCGGCCGACCGGCTCCGGCGGACGGCGAGCAGCGGCGCTACTACGGCGAGCGGCGGCGCGGAGTACGGAAGCGGGAAAGCGGAGCGAGTGGATGAGGTGCGGCGGCTGCGGCGGGTGGAGTGGATGAGGCTAGGGTTCGCCCACTGCCCACGCGTTATGCAGCCATTTTCGTGGGCCCCACACAATGCGGCCTGTTCAATGGACAGTAGCAGGCCGCCTCTTCACATGAATAATATATGGGCTCAATTTGAATAAAAGTCCTTTTGGGTCCAACTAAACACCCCCTGAGACTTGCACAACAAATAGTTGAACGAGCGAATGGCTTGTCTGCACAGCAAGAACTGCAACAGTAGAAAATCTCAAAGTATGATTATGGTAAGCATATGTTGGGTGGCCCTCATGTCAAGAAAACTATCCCACGTGGAAAATAAACTTAACTATAGATTTGTAAGGCTATTCCCAATCCATAGTGTCTATAGAGAGTGTCTATGTTGCCATATCATCAAGACACTACCATAGAAACTACACTCCACAACCCATGGTTTCTTGGTGTGGGACCCTAATAAACTCACTCCATATTCTCTTCACCAATCATATTTGTTTTACATTTATTATGAAGACACCATACTCCCTAAATGCATAACTTGGTAGTGTCTATTGCATAGGTTCTCGTGTAGACACTGGGTCTCATGCAAGACCCCCAGTTTCTTGCTTTTCTCATTCTCTCTCTCATTTATTAGAGTGACACATAAACAAAATGTCCTATGTGGCATCCTAATTAATGCTATGGAAACCATCTTACATGGAGGGTTGGGAATAGCCTAATAGGAAATTAAAGTGTATATAGGCCTCTATAGATCTTTTCTTACCACCACTAATCTATCTTAGGAAAGCTAGAATTGCACTTTTTTAGGGGACGGAGGGTGTACCAACTAACCTCTTTTTTATTTAATCACCCAACCACCATACTACGTACTCTCTCACACACTTTTTTTCCTTCTTTTTTTCTATTTTCTATTCTTTTTCTCTCTTGTTTTTCCTTTTTCTTCACTTTTTGCCTTTTCTTTTTTTCTCCCTTTTCTCCCAGCCTCTCGATCTGTCTCGTATATGCTCCGGTTCGCACAGAATATCCTCTTCTCTTCTCGTTCTCTTCGTCAGGCGCAGAGGCCCCATCTCCCTTCGCCGGCTCCTTTGCTCCATGCGACACCTCGTCTACCCGACGATGGCACGGCTTGCTGCTGCTGCTAGAGCCACTGAGCCAGGCAGTCCTCTCTCTTGCCGTCCTGCTCTCGTCCGCGCGCAAGGACGGGTGCCAAGGCTAGCTGGGGAGGTCCGTGCGCAAGGAGCCGCAAGCAGGGGAGGTCTGTGCGCAGGGGCAGGTGCCAAGGCTAGCAGTCGGCCTTGAGCTCGACGGTGGCCTGCCCCAGATCCTGGTGGCCTACCTTCCCGTCCTGCTCTGTCACGTCGTGCACGATTTCGCCGCGCCGTGCTCGTTTCTCCCACCTCTGCGTGGCGCTGCTCCAGCTGCGGGCAGTCGGCGTCACCCCCAGCAGGCGGGAAGGTGCTGGTGGCCGTCGTCGCCTCCTTCTTGTCGCCTTCCTTCGCTGTCGGCCAGCGTCGAGCTCGCTGCTCCATCCGTGCACGCTCGCGCCACCGCAGCCCGCAGTGGTGGAGAAGGGGTCGATGGCGAGCTCAAGAAGCGGCTGTGGTGCTATCCACCGCACCCCCTTCTCTGAAAAATTCCATCGGTCGAAAATCCCCAGCACCGATGGCCCTGCGCATCCCTCCCCTCGGAAGATCCACTCGCCATCGGCCATCTCCATATCTCTCCCCCTGTACTCTGATCTCCCCGTCCATATATGGATCGAGCAGGATCGGGCTGTTGCCCCCTGCTCTCTCTGCGGATGCTGCGGTGGTGTGGGACACGAGGTGTGGAGGCCTGAAGAGGAGGCGGAGCTCCGGTGGCGCAGTTGCTAGCCAAGCTCTGCCACGGCTTGCTGTGCGTGCGGAGCACGAGGAGGTGTCGCAGCAGGCGAAGGTGCTCGTGCTACCGCCGGATGAAGCTCTCGGCGAGCCGGAGGAGCTTGTCAGGTGCCGCCCCAGCTTCGGGCGCGGGCTGGCAGGAGCGGCAGCGACCGCGCGGGTGCTGCTGCTGCTTCTCCTCAACGGCAACGCGAGGATGCTGGCCGCCATGGCCTCCTCCCGCTGCTCTCTCTTCGCCGTGGCTTTGATTGGTGTTAGCTTCGATTTGTCTTTGATTTGGTTTCGATTTGTTTGATTTCCCTTCTGTCTGCTCCGCTCTTTCCGTCATGGCAATTGCTGGATTTGGCTTGGATTTGTCTTTGATTTGGCTTCGATTTTTTCGATTCCTCTTGTGCCTCTGCTCTCTTTCTCTCCCTCTGTTCTCTTTCTCAGTCGTTGGCAAAGCAAATCCTGTTCTCTTTCTCAGTCGTCGGCAAAGCAAATCCATCCATGGGGTTGCCTTTCTTTGCTGCTGGGCCGGGGAGGACGACGAAGCCGGAGGCGATGAGCGACGGCGCGGAAGCACGGCCGCCGAAGACGCACCTGGCTGGGCCCATGTATTTTTTTTCCTGCCTGGCCCATGTTTTTTTCTTTTGCCCTTATCTACCGTGCGCCGATGGACGCGACGACGTGGAGGACGCGCGTCGTGTGGGGGTCCGCGGAGCAGTGGATGGGCGCGGATTCATCGAGCGAGATAAGAAGGTACATATACGCGCGCGCGCGCAACAGGACGCGTTGCAGGCTTGCAGATTGCACCCGGCTGCTCCTGGCATGCACGGAGGCTCAGGACTCAACGACAATGCTGTTTTTTAGTTGTTTAGGGTGCGTTTAGTTCGGGGAAAGATTCTCTGAAAATACACTGTTTGCAAAAAAAAAACACTGTAGATGAATTGTAGATGAATAGTGTTCTGTGGGTAGAAGAGGTGAAATGAATAGTAAAAAGTTGGATGAATCAGTGAAAAGTTGGGGAATCTTTTGAGAACTAAACGGGGCTTTAGATGCTAGAGATTTACTATTCCTCCCGTCACATCCATCCCATCATTTTCCATCTTTTCCTCATTGTTCATTGCTACAGCGTATATCTGCTACAGTAAATCTCTACCAACTAAACACTCTCTTTCTGTTTTTTTTCGAAAGCAGCTTGGTAAATCTCTACCAATCTCTACCAACTAAACACTCTCTTTCTGTTTTTTTCGAAAGCAGCTTGGCTTGAAGCCTTTGACTGCTTACCTGCCTTCTCTTTATCTATGAGCCTTTATCTATGAGCCTTCGGGTGTTTACATGGGGAAAGATTTCCTAGAAAAACACAGTAGATCTAAAAAATATTATAGATGAATAGTATTCTGTGGGTGGGAGGGATGTGACGAATAAGAAAAAGTTGGATGAATAGTGTTTTTTTTGGAAATTTTTTAATCTAAACGGGCCTTATTTGACCCTAGAAAAAGTCATCGTTTCTTCCTTGGCTATGGGAAAGTTTTTTTTCCCTATTAGCCTATAAATTTTTCATCCAATCCTTTTGTGGCCCTGCCGTCCAATTGAAGGGGTAACACCGTTAACTAGGGAAAAAAAGACATTTTTGCGCCTGAATGTGAAAGGTTATTGCTGGAGCATTTTTTTGCTAGAGCCAAAAGACATGTTTGGTGACCTAGTCACGCCACTGGTAGAGCCAGAATTATAAAAATAGATATTTAAATAGAAAGCCAATTATCAAAATGAACTACGTAGCAAATCCAAGTGATACTTGTTGATGACAATACAAATTATGTAAAAGAGCTTTTACTTATATGTAGGTGATCTTGAGAGGTACACACTAGATGCAGTTCTAACCCCGTGATAGAGATTTTGGTTGGTTTTACTTATATGTAGGTGATCTTGAGAGGTACACACTAGATGCAGTTCTAACCCCGTGATAGAGATTTTGGTTGGCAATGGCTGGTGTTTTAGTGATAAACTTCGTTTTGTTTAAACTTATGGCATCATGTAGCGTGTTTCTTCGTTGCTGAGACTAGAATATTAAAATATATTCTTATTTCTAAAAATGAATGTTAACAATGACAATGGTGAATTTTCTTTCAGTCACGTATGTGTCGCACGTGCGTGTTTGCTAGTAGAGACAAACTTGCGATAGTTTATATAACATGTATTCCGATGGCAAAAGGGAGTTGGAACCACGCAAGTGAGGAAAGAAGAGATCTGCCGGAAACATGTGCTAGATTTGCGTGGCACGCATGCTTGGATTAACAAGTTTAGCGTGAGGAGAGGAGATATTATCAGGATTTTTTCTTGTATTTCAATATTTTAATTATAAATAGCATAAAAAATCAAGGGTCAAGATTCATCTTAAGTCTTACCTCCTAAGAAGTAATTGGAGTACCTTAGCATGGCCCCAGGAGGATACTTAGTTCCATCTGGTTGCCCTTTTATGAGCAGTTGGACAGTTTTGGAGTAAGCAGCTTTGCTACAATCCTCAAGGAGTTTTTTTTTTAATGATATCCTCAAGAAGTTTAACTTGATCAATCTTTATTTTGCTGGTTTTATCTATTGCTCTTATTTCAAAGCCCATTCCGGATGCATCCCCTTTTTATGGTAAAGAGATTTTTATAACACCTGACCCTTTTTTTTTTAGAATAACACCTGACCCTTTTCGTGAGCCGACCGAAGAGGAATACTCATCCTCCATGCCACGTTTTCCTTTCGGAATAATAAAGTGTCCTTGTTGAAAATCCCCGGGTTCCTTTTCAGTTTTATTGGACAGCAAAGGGGCCAATGCAGATGAAGCGCAATCACCAGTCAATACAAGAACAACGTGTTTATTTAGTGTTTGAGATGGACTTTTCTGTATAACACCAAGCAAATGATCATCATCCTGTCAATAAGTTCAAAAGGCATAGGGTTTAAATGTGGAAAAGATGCAACTATAGCACATTTAACACAACCAGAGAGAGAGAGAGAGAGAGCATAATGTTCAAAATAATCAGACATGCTAAAATATATAGTTACAAATGAAAGAATGGCAGCCTTGGGAAGAAAAATGGAACCTTCTAAGTACTTTCTTAAATTGGCTGTTAATTTTACTTCTCCACATCCAAGTGGAGATGCTAAGCAAAAAATGCTCCCAGAAATTTAGTTCACCTTTTACAAAGAATTTGCTGAGATCAAGCTTGTTTTCAATCACAAGATTATTCCTAGCCAAGATAATATCATGCTTGTGTAGTTGTGTAAGCTAGCAATTCTCTTTGGAGTTTGGATCGTATTATTTATGCTAATTTTACAAGAGATTTAAACTTTAATTTGGGACCTTAAAAATGTTTTTGTTTCTTCTAAGTGTCTCATATGTCTACGCTACTTCCGGATGCTTGCTAAATACATTAAAAAGACCTGAAGTGCCAAGTGCCAAGCCAACTTGTTATTGAGTTTTCACAACAGTAGAGTTTAGTAAAATAAAGTGACAGAACTATCTAAATAAAAATCATTACCAAGAGGAATTGAGGACCAGCGGTGGTCACCCTGAGATGATGAGTGATTGAAAACTGTCGTGTGCGATGTGCTCTTGGCTTTGATGTGCAGATGTAGGGTGCGACGTGGCAGTCGACAGTGCGTGGTGAAGGTCAGGCGCGAAAGGTCACGCTGATGGACCGTGGTGAAGGCTGACCATGAGTAGGCTTGAGCTGTGGAGGACAGGCGAAAGGTTCGGGCCGAATGACCCAGACGGTGAAGGGTGGACACGAGTAGGCTTGTGCCGAAGGACTCGAGGATATCGGGCGGAGTCACGGGCGGCTCGCATGGTGCACAGACAAGCAAGAGTACATGGTAAAGATGGCGTCGGTCAAGTCAAGAAGGATGGTGTGACATCCCTAATGTTAATACATTGAAAGCACCTTTAAAACAGGTTAAAAAGGGAACAATGGTGTTAGAACTCAAAAATTGACCCAAAATTCAAATTGAAATTCAAAATAAAGGTCTTTTTGACACCCAACTGAAATCTCAAGAAATTTGTACTAAACTTAAAAATCTCCAAACATAAAGTTGTTTGTCATCACAAATAAGGCCTAGTCACTGTTGGGAACTTTTTCAAAATTTGCAGTTTAGCCCCTCAAAAACTCGAAAAACAGTTCTGAACGCCTGTTTGAATTTGGCTTATTTGCGCTTGAAAAATTTGAAATTTCAGGTTCACGCCAAAAAGAAAGTTGTGTCCCACATCTCAAACTCCAACTTTTAGTTTTACACTTTTCAATGTTCAGTTCAAATTTTTGGAGAAAATTTGAAAAAGGCAAAGGAGCTCCACGGGGCTGCCAGCTCACCCCTGGCGCGCTCTGCTCCTGGCCAGAGTCCGGCTGCCACGTGGCCGGCGTGCGGCGGAGGCCACGCCAGGCCGGCCGAGCCGCGGCGGCGAGTAGTGCTTGTCCTCGCGCGGGCGTCGGGGCTTGTTGTGCCATCACATCGCGTGCGACAGCGCACTGCTGCCTCGCGCCGCGGAGCGCCATGATGGCGAGCGAGCTCGGCCACTGGCCGCAGCCGTGCGCGCGCCGCGCAGCGCCATCCCGCGGCCGGGATGCTCGCTCATTACGCGCCAAGGAGCACTTTGGAGGATCTCACTCGATCACGCCACGATCTTCACTCGCCCAACCCCGTCGCGCGCTCTGTTCGAGCTCGGGAGCGCATCAATGGCGTGTCCCGTCACCCATCTCCCCTCGCGCACGCTCCCGAGGTAGCTCATTGCTCTCTAGCGTGCCAAAGCACTCCACCGAGCCCCCTCACACCCTCTCTCAGCTCGCACTCAACCATTCTCCTTCTCCCCGCGCTCGAGCACGTCGTCTTCAACCTCCAGCCGCGCGGACCAAGTTTGAGTGTCGAGCAAAATTCGTCCTCTTGTCTCCACCATTCCCAAATTCCTCGCACACAGAGCTAGACCACTTCCCTAGCTTCCATTTCCCCCACTTCTCTCGAGCTATCCCCAACTCTCCGGCAAGAAATCGGATTTTCCCCCAAATCCTCATTTCCGGCCGCCGGAGCACCCGCACGTCGAGCACCCACTTCGAGCCATCCCCGAGGTCAACCAAGCATCCCACCAGCTCCACCGAGTCCCACTGGTGCTCACGAGCCCCTCCAACCCCGGTGACAGCCACCCACCTCGCTGGAATCGAAGCCGCGGCGGCCGCACCGCCACCGCACGTCGCCGGCGACCTCCGAGCCTCCTCCGGCCTCCCAACCGCCTCCATTCGACTCTTGGTGAGCCACTGGTTCTTTTCCCCCACTTCTCCGACCTCCTCCCGCCGTCGTTTGGCCGGCGCAACGCCGTCGACGAGCCGAGGGCTTAAGTTCATCGTCTTCCTTTTTACAGGGTTCCGAGTGAAAGAAGTCAGGGACCTGTTCGTGAAGTTTCAAAAGATTCAAGGGTCGCGGCGTAAAAAGATTCTTAAGGTTTAACCCATTTTCCCGAAATCTTGTAAAATCCACCAAAAATCGTACAAAAATCAAAAAAATACACAAAAATGCTCTCTGGACTCGTGAGATTGTAAACTCCAATCTCATGTTAGCATGTATATACTTTTGGTGAACTATTTTTGAATTAAAATTCAAACTGTAAATTTAGAAACTTGTGGACCAATTCAAATCCTGAGCTCCTCTAGTGCTGAACTTTGAATATGATGTTTGTAGTGACTTTAGACACCTTGTGTCCAAAGGAGACCTAAAAATATGGACTATAGCTTAAGCTATGAATTAATTTATGATTCCTGTCTTAGTTTAGTCCAGTAATTATTAAAAATAATCCATGCAGCCAAAAATTACCATTTTTCTCCAGAGGTCTAAGAACTCTTTAACGCATGTGGTAAAAATGCTAAACTTAATTTTTGACCCTGTTTAGACTAGCAAATAAATAGATCTAGGTTTCGGATTGAAAATTATTGAGGACTGTCTAAGAGTTATTTTGAGCCACCACTTGGCCAGAGCCCTCCTTCCACTCATGACTAGCTCTGGTAGAAAAAGTATCTGATTTAGAAGTAATTTCAGTTTTATATGAATTAATTCTTTTTTCTGGGACAGCAAATGGTTCCATTTTTAATAAATTCTGTGTAGCTCAGTTTTAGCTAAATTTTGGAGTGAGCCTAACTCTTATACTCCAGTAGCTGTCATAAAGTTTATAGATAAAAAGGAGGAACAGAACCAGAGAAACAAAAATGAGAAGAAACTAGGTCAGAATTTAGTTATAAAAAGAAATAGATCACTTTGATTAAATAATTAAATATGGAGCATGTGAAATCTAAATTTCAGAACAGCACCCTAGTTTCAAAATAATAAATTGGATTATTTTATATGTGTACACAATCATCATCATAGATACGATAAAATTCCACACCCTCCTCTAATTTTGTGAAGTAGAAAGTGGTACACTAGCATGTCTAGGTGAATATGGCCTTCAAGGTCTTGGTATTAGATCATTTAGGCACCACTATAAAGTTATGCATCTCGTGTAGAAGGCGCTCTTGCGGACGGCATCTATCACCTCGTCCCCGCCGACGAAGAAGGAATCCCCGAGAGCGGTGCCAACGAAGTCGCGGTCGACCCGGAGTCTAACAGTCAACTAGCCCAAGAAGGCAAGCCCTGGAGCATAACCTAACTTTTAATTCGTGCAACTATGTATTTATTATGCTTGTGCATTTACGTTGTAGGTGTTGTTTGAATACCTTAGTTGCATGATTCTAGTACCTATGACTGGAAATACTAGTATGAAAGGATCGATAGAGCAATGCCTTTAGGTCCGTTACAAGTCGAGTGATTTCCTGTCACTCGCGAGACATAGGAGTTGCTTGTCTTTACTTACGTTGGAATCATAAGAATGGACGGGCGGGATGGTATGTGTAGATCTCCCGTCCGTGTATGATAATTGGATTAAGGTCGAAACGTGTGGTTCTGTGTGTCAAGTTTTTGAACGTACCACATGCATGCCGACTTTATGGGAATCGGTAAGCCCGGTACCAGATTGAAGCAGCTAGGACCGATAGCCATCTCTCTTTGGAAACTCTTGTCTCCCTTGCCGTACACATGTGGATATATGCGTGATGCCGTGAGTGAAGCGGTAAACCTTTATCCTAAAGGAGTGGACCCGGCGCCGAATTGTGGATTGATGGGAAAGGTTGGGAAGTGCTTGTGCCTTTTATAGCAAGCATTGTCCATGTGTGTTGGGTTTCCCCTGGCCAGTTAGCAAAATTCGGTTCGAACTGTGTAACACCCAGATTTCCAAGAAATCCGAACGCTTCCATATGTGTGCCCAGGATGTCCACAGAACACATATAGATTACAAATATTGAATCACAGAGAACACAATGCTCGAATAAAATAGTTTATATCAGAGTTTAACACAAGACATAGTCTTAAACAAATAACACAGCGGAAGACTTGATACTAACAAACGTCTTAACTAAGTAGAGCCTCAAAATCCACAGGGACCACCGACTGGTTGAACACAGCTTAGAAGTACGGCAGATCCTCCGGAAACTCAGCAAGCGACTGATCATTCATTGCTCCATCTGTTACCCATCCGGGATTTTGTTGAATAGTTGCAAGTGTAAGTAAACCATCTTACTTAACAAGTATAACACGGGTTATGCAAGGACAAAGGCTTGACACGGTTATACTGCATTGGCACTTTTAGTTGATTCTTTTTATTATCATCCAACTTACTACAAATGAGTAGAATCCCAAGTATAAACCCATTAATAAGGTATAAGTGATTATAGAACAAACCAACATCAACCACTAATATCATCTTCTAATCAAAAAGGATCCAGGCCGCTCGTATCCGTGAGCACGGCTATCATGATAGATCAACACTCTGCAGAGGTTTCGCCCTTTACCCGCCGGTCACATAAATCCAAAAGAACTTATGTTACGAGGACTTTCACAAAACACCCTAACAAGCACAGTAGCCGTTTTGGTTCAACATAAGCAGCATAACCCAAGGCATCGAGATTGACGTACGCTCAGGGCGCAACGTGAGGGGGTCAATGGCGTCCAGAGCGAGAGCGCAATCATCGCAACGTGTGAAGCTGCCGTACATCGGGCGCTTACATCACGGGACCTTGCCTAACGGGGCATAGCCAACGGATAAAACCGTCCTCGATGGATCAAACTATACTCTCACCCATGCACCCCACATACGCCTTTCGGTAACCACTGGCGAGCTAGAGACGTACAAGTTAATTATCCAAGACCAGAGCCATTATAGTTCCAACGGCGGCGAACAAGTTCCTGGGTTGCCGCTTTAAGAACCGGACCTTATGGAGAGACATTAGAACAAAGCACAAAGCACATGCTCTAATTCCCTAGATCAAACCTTACAGAGACACTAGAACAAAGCACACAGCACATGCTCTAGTTCCCCGAACCATGTTGCTAAAAAGCATCTTTTAACCATCATTGAAGTGAACCATTAGTTCAGTATTAACATAAAAAATAAATGTTGGTTGCAGCGCGTAGCATAGACTAACCATAATGCATAAAACCCTGGGTAACAAGGAATAGGGTAAAGACTAGGAACATCCTTAGTGACTAACAATATTAGACACATGCACATGAGTTTGGGTGATTAAATGGTGTATAGGTAACAAGGATGGTCCGTGTTATACTTGCCTTCCTCAGAGAACTGCTGCTGCACCTGCTCTTCAGGAACGGGATCGTCGGCGTACTCGAACGGCTCAGCAACTACTCACATCAATCACCAACAAGCATCCACACATACATGCAAACAAGATTATATAATTAGAACAGTACACCAAACACAACAAAAGATGAAAAGAAGGTTTTAGAACTAATCTACGCTTCACTACGAACACGTGAGCGCGAAAATCACTCAAATCGGAGTTAAAACGGAGAAACTACGCTAAAAACGGGCTCTAGGGGCTTGCTGGTAAAGATTTTAGGCTTCCAGGGGTGTTTTTGAAAGAAACCAGGGACCTAAAACATAATTTTGTATAAAAACTCGAGGTCTGCGGTGTAAAACTGCCATCTAGGACGGCGGGCATGATTTTTCAAAAGAACAGGGGCTAAAACGAAAGAAAAAAGACTTAGTTGTAAATACTTTTGAACTGCGCTGGACCGCGGGTTGATTTCTGAAAAACAGAGGGGCTCTTTTGCAAAAACGCCATGGCAGCGGGTAGACGCTGACGTCAGCTGACGTCATCGATGACCGAACCGTGGACCGGCCGTAGACCGCGGTTCACAAAAACCGGCTCGGTTTAACCTTGGTTTAGATCTGGGCCGTCAGATTCAAAATCAAGGGCTCAGAATAGATCCCACCGCTCGGCTCGCCGGGGAAGACGACCCGCGGCGGCGCGCGGCGGCGACCTCGCCGGAGATGGCTCGGCTGGGGGCTACAGAGGTCGGTTTCTCGCCGCGATGGCTTCTAGAGAGAGAGGAGAGAGAGGGGAACTAGATTTGAGGGTTTAGAGCGGGGATTGGCCGGTGGTGACGGCTCGCGACGAGCGGCGGCGCAACGGGAACCACGGCGAGCTCGTGCGCGTGCTGCAAGGCGAGAAAGAGGGGGTAAAGGGGTTCTACAGGTTCCTTACCGCACCGTGAAACTCCGCGGCAAGCTTTTGGCAGCAAAGAGGCGGCGGAGCAAGGGATTGGACGCGGCGGCGACGTGGAAGCTCGGCGGCTAGGGTTTCGCGGCTAAAGCTCCTAGGGCTATGGCATGAGGGGGGCTAGGGGCGGCTATTTAAGGGGCCTCAAGCTCCTTGGCGTGCGCGCCAAGTCGCGAGGGAGGCGGCGTAGGCGAAGCGGAGTCCGCGGCGGCGCGCGGTGGAGTCCCGGTGGCGCACGGCTGGAGGTAGGCGGTGAAGATGACAAATGGGCCCGGGTGTCAGTGGCTGAGGGAGACGCGCAGCTGCGGGAGGAAGAGAGACTGACCGGTGGGGCCGGCTGGTCAGCCGCAGAGAGAGGAAGAGCGCGGGCTGGCGGGCTGGCTGGGCTGCGCGGAGATGCTGGGCCTGAGCTGCTGGGCTGCGGGGAAAGGAGAGAGGAGGAGAAAAGTGGGCCGCGCGAAAAGAAGATTGGATGGGCTGCGGGAAGAGAAAGAAGGAGAAAGGAGTTGGGCTGGCCGGGCTGAAAAGAGAGAGAGAAAAAGAGAGAGGAAAGAAAAGGTTTTTCTTTTATTCAAACACTCATTTGAATTCAAATTCAAATTTGAATTCAACAAACAAAAATAAGTGCACCAGCATGAATGCAACAATAATGTTTCTATTTCCTATATTTGATTTTAATTATTCAAAAATTTTATTTCCTACATTATTTATGAGCACTTAAACATAAAAAGCCAATTAATTACTAAATTTTAGATTGGGCATTTTTAGGGTGTTACAAACCTACCCCCCTTAAGATGAATCTCGTCCCCGAGATTCGGACGTGGATTGGAAGAGATGTGGATATTCTGCCTTGAGATCATCCTCCCGTTCCCAGGTTGCCTCATCCTCTGTATGACGATTCCACTGAACCTTGCACATACGTATCACTTTGTTCCTGGTGACTCTCTCAGACTCCTCTAAGATCTTGACCGGATACTCCTCATAGGTAAGGTCCTCCTGCACATTCAATTCCTCTAACGGAATTTGTTCCTCTGGCACCCGTAAACACTTCTTTAGCTGAGACACATGGAACACATCATGCACTCCTGCCAGTTTCTCTGGTAACTCTAACTGATAAGCCACTTCACCTCTTCGTTCTAATATCTTGAATGGTCCAATGTAGCGAGGTGCTAACTTGCCTTTAACATTGAATCTCTTCACACCTCTCATTGGTGACACCTTGAGGTACACAAAGTCACCAATCTCGAAGCTGAGGTCTCGTCGCCTTACATCTGCATAACTTTTCTGCCGCGACTGAGCTGTTCTCAAATTCTGCCTGATAACCTGTACTTGTTCTTCTGCCGGCTTCAAAACCTCAGGTCCAAATACTTTACCTTCTCCGGTCTGATTCCAAAACAACGGTGTCCTGCACTTTCTTCCGTACAACGCCTCAAATGGTGACATTCTGAGACTCTGCTGGTAGCTGTTGTTGTACGAGAACTCTGCATAGCACAAACTCTTATCCCAGCTACTCCCATACTGCAATGCACATGCCCTCAACATATCCTCTAGTATTTGATTCGTCCTCTCGGTCTGACCGTCTGTCTGCGGATGGTAAGCGGAACTGAAGTGAAGCTTAGTATCCATGGACTCATGTAACTTGCGCCAAAAGTGTGACGTAAACTGACTGCCTCGATCTGACACTATCTTCTTCGGTACTCCATGCAAACATACAATCCGCTCCATATACAATTCTGCTAGTTTGGCACCGGAATATGTAGTCTTTACCGGAATAAAGTGAGCCACCTTTGTCAATCGGTCCACTATCACCCATATAGAGTCATAGCCTTTCTGCGTGCGGGGCAATCCTGTTATGAAATCCATACCCACTTCTTCCCATTTCCACTCTGGTATCTTCATAGGCTGAAGCAAACCTGCCGGTCTCTGATGTTCAGCCTTAACTCTCTGGCATACGTCACAAAGAGCTACATGTGCTGCAACATCGCGCTTTAGACCATACCACCAGAATCTTTCCTTCAGGTCCAAGTACATCTTGGTACTTCCCGGATGAATGGAATATGCTGACTCGTGTGCTTCCCGTAAGATAACATCCTTGATATGCTGCTGATCTGGCACCACTATTCTGTTACCATACCACACTGTTCCTTGCTCATCCAATCGGAATCCTGGCGCTTTATCTGTCCCAACCTTCTTAATCAATTCCTTGATTTCCTCATCCTCCAATTGACCTTTTCGGATCTCCTGTTCAAGAGTTGACTCCACTTCTAGCTCAGTTACGTTGGCTATCATACCCAAGTTCAAACGTTCAAATTCCCGACTAAGCTCTTCCAGCAAATCCTGTCTCGTCAGCACGTTTGCATAACTCTTTCTACTCAAGGCATCGGCCACTAAGTTAGCCTTCCCTGGATGGTAGTGAATCTCCAGTTCAAAGTCATTGATCTTCTCAAGCCAACGACGTTGCCTCATATTCAACTCGGATTGCGTGAATACGTACTTAAGGCTCTTGTGGTCGGTATAGATGTCGCACTTGTGTCCAATCAAATAATGCCTCCAGATCTTCAACGCGTGTACTACGGCTGCCAATTCCAAATCATGTGTCGGATAGTTCAGCTCATGTCTCCTCAACTGTCTGGATGCATATGCCACAACTCTACCCTCCTGCATGAGTACACATCCCAATCCTTGGCGAGACGCATCGCAATACACTGAGAAACTTTTAGTAACATCTGGCAGTACCAAGACTGGTGCAGTGGTTAGCCTTTTCTTCAACTCCTCGAAACTAGCTTGGCACTGCGGCGTCCACACGAACTTGGCAATCTTCTCTAGCAATGATGTCAAGGGCTTGGCAATCTTGGAGAATCCCTCAATAAAACGCCGATAGTAGCCTGCCATTCCGAGAAAACTCCTGATCTCACTGGCATTCTGCGGTGGAATCCAGTTGAGAACATCCCTAACCTTCTTCGGATCAACTGCGACACCTCCATTTGACAACACATGGCCCAAGAATGATACCTCCTTCAGCCAGAATTCACATTTGCTCAGCTTAGCATACAACTGATGTTCTCGGAGTCTCTGCATCACTAACCTCAAATGTTCCTCATGCTCTTCCTCATTCTTGGAGAAAACCAGAATATCATCGATGAACACCACGACGAACTTGTCAAGATAATCCATGAACACGCTGTTCATCAAATACATGAAGTAGGCTGGTGCATTAGTCAATCCAAAAGACATAACTGTGAACTCATACAAACCGTACCGGGTAGTGAAAGCTGTCTTAGGGATGTCTGTCACCCGAATTCTCATCTGATGATAGCCTGATCTGAGATCGATTTTTGAGAACACACAAGCTCCTCTCAATTGGTCAAAGAGATCATCGATCCTTGGCAGTGGGTACTTATTCTTGATAGTGACCTCATTGAGGGCTCGGTAGTCTATGCACATCCTCTGTGTCCCGTCTTTCTTATCAACGAACAACACTGGAGCTCCCCAAGGCGAACAACTAGGACGAATATACCCCTTAGCTAGTAAGGCCTTTAATTCTTCTTTAAGTTTCTTTAATTCTTTTACCCCCATTCTATATGGTCTTTTAGCTATGGGTGCTGTGCCAGGCATAAGTTCAATAACAAATTCAACTTCACGGTCCGGAGGCATACCTGGCAATTCATCTGGGAACACATCTGGATACTCGCTCACCACTCGAATGTCCTTCAACTCTGTGCCTTCAGCATGATTGACCTGACCGGGCTCTGTGGTTTTGGTTGCTTGATACTCAATCTTCTCCCCTGATGGAGTCACTAACTGAACAGCACGCTTGGAGCACTGTATGACGGCGTCGTACTTTGCTAGCCAGCTCATTCCCAAAATCAGATTGGATCCTTTCCAATGGAACTCAGAATTATTGGATGCGCTACAAGTCTACCCCCCTTATGGTCCTGCCAAACTCCTCACAAAAACTCAGAGCTAGTCCTGATAAACTGATAAAGGTCCACTGAACTGACAAGATAAGGAACCCACAGAACAGAGAAAGTGGTAGATGGTGCACAAGAGATAAGGAACCCAACTATTTATTCATTAAAAACCTTATACCTTAATCCAATACTAGATGATTGCAGACTTCCATCTGCGCTCATCACAATCATTACAAAAGATCCAAATCACACATAAGCATAATGACAATTCATTCAAGCATTCAAAGACAAGGTTCACACAAGACTCGGCACTATTAGACTAGTTTTGACTCAAAAACGTTCTATTTGATCTCTATTAGCATTTAGGGTCGATGGTGGTGCGGCGAGCTAGGGTGCTGCATCTCCTCGGGGTTCCCTCCTTCGGCCTCCTGCCTAAGAAACTCCTTGTAGGCGTCCAGGTTGCGTGCCTCCAACGGGTACTCATCAATGCGGGGTGGAAGGTAGCCATCAGTGCTCTTGCGGACTATCTATCTCTGTCGAGCCATCTATGGAAGTGAAAACTAGAGGAGGGCCTTAATTTTAAAGCTTAGAAAGTTTTCAAAAAGAACAGAGGTAGAATAGAACACCATTTTTCAACGGATACTCAACTCTAGGATGTAAAATAATTTTTAGAGCAAGGGTTAAGCAAGTTCTAATCGACCGTTCTATCTAGGCTGTGATCCTACAGTCAGCACGCTCTGATACCAACTTTGTAACACCCAGATTTCCAAGAAATCCGAATGCTTCCATATGTGTGCCCAGGATGTCCACAGAACACATATAGATTACAAATATTGAATCACAGAGAACACAATGCTCGAATAAAATAGTTTATAACAGAGTTTAACACAAGACATAGTCTTAAACAAATAACACAGCGGAAGACTTAAAACTAATAAACGTCTTAACTAAGTAGAGCTTCCAATCCACAGGGACCACCGAGTGGTTGAACACAGCCTAGAAGTACGGCAGATCCTCCGGAAACTCAGCAAGCGACTGATCATTCATTGCTCCATCTGTTACCCATCCGGGATTTTGTTGAATAGTTGCAAGTGTAAGTAAACCATCTTACTTAACAAGTATAACACGGGTTATGCAAGGACAAAGGCTTGACACGGTTATACTGCATTGGCACTTTTAGTTGATTCTTTTTATTATCATCCAACTTACTACAAATGAGTAGAATCCCAAGTATAAACCCATTAATAAGGTATAAGTGATTATAGAACAAACCAACATCAACCACTAATATCATCTTCTAATCAAAAAGGATCCAGGCCGCTCGTATCCGTGAGCACGGCTATCATGATAGATCAACACTCTGCAGAGGTTTCGCCCTTTACCCGCCGGTCACATAAATCCAAAAGAACTTATGTTACGAGGACTTTCACAAAACACCCTAACAAGCACAGTAGCCGTTTTGGTTCAACATAAGCAGCATAACCCAAGGCATCGAGATTGACGTACGCTCAGGGCGCAACGTGAGGGGGTCAATGGCGTCCAGAGCGAGAGCGCAATCATCGCAACGTGTGAAGCTGCCGTACATCGGGCGCTTACATCACGGGACCTTGCCTAACGGGGCATAGCCAACGGATAAAACCGTCCTCGATGGATCAAACTATACTCTCACCCATGCACCCCACATACGCCTTTCGGTAACCACTGGCGAGCTAGAGACGTACAAGTTAATTATCCAAGACCAGAGCCATTATAGTTCCAACGGCGGCGAACAAGTTCCTGGGTTGCCGCTTTAAGAACCGGACCTTATGGAGAGACATTAGAACAAAGCACAAAGCACATGCTCTAATTCCCTAGATCAAACCTTACAGAGACACTAGAACAAAGCACACAGCACATGCTCTAGTTCCCCGAACCATGTTGCTAAAAAGCATCTTTTAACCATCATTGAAGTGAACCATTAGTTCAGTATTAACATAAAAAATAAATGTTGGTTGCAGCGCGTAGCATAGACTAACCATAATGCATAAAACCCTGGGTAACAAGGAATAGGGTAAAGACTAGGAACATCCTTAGTGGCTAACAATATTAGACACATGCACATGAGTTTGGGTGATTAAATGGTGTATAGGTAACAAGGATGGTCCGTGTTATACTTGCCTTCCTCAGAGAACTGATGCTGCACCTGCTCTTCAGGAACGGGATCGTCGGCGTACTCGAACGGCTCAGCAACTACTCACATCAATCACCAACAAGCATCCACACATACATGCAAACAAGATTATATAATTAGAACAGTACACCAAACACAACAAAAGATGAAAAGAAGGTTTTAGAACTAATCTACGCTTCACTACGAACACGTGAGCGCGAAAATCACTCAAATCGGAGTTAAAACGGAGAAACTACGCTAAAAACGGGCTCTAGGGGCTTGCTGGTAAAGATTTTAGGCTTCCAGGGGTGTTTTTGAAAGAAACCTGGGACCTAAAACATAATTTTGTCTAAAAACTCGAGGTCTGCGGTGTAAAACTGCCATCTAGGACGGCGGGCATGATTTTTCAAAAGAACAGGGGCTAAAACGAAAGAAAAAAGACTTAGTTGTAAATACTTTTGAACTGCGCTGGACCGCGGGTTGATTTCTGAAAAACAGAGGGGCTCTTTTGCAAAAACGCCATGGCAGCGGGTAGACGCTGACGTCAGCTGACGTCATCGATGACCGAACCGTGGACCGGCCGTAGACCGCGGTTCACAAAAACCGGCTCGGTTTAACCTTGGTTTAGATCTGGGCCGTCAGATTCAAAATCAAGGGCTCAGAATAGATCCCACCGCTCGGCTCGCCGGGGAAGACGACCCGCGGCGGCGCGCGGCGGCGACCTCGCCGGAGATGGCTCGGCTGGGGGCTACAGAGGTCGGTTTCTCGCCGCGATGGCTTCTAGAGAGAGAGGAGAGAGAGGGGAACTAGATTTGAGGGTTTAGAGCGGGGATTGGTCGGTGGTGACGGCTCGCGACGAGCGGCGGCGCAACGGGAACCACGGCGAGCTCGTGCGCTTGCTGCAAGGCGAGAAAGAGGGGGTAAAGGGGTTCTACAGGTTCCTTACCGCACCGTGAAACTCCGCGGCAAGCTTTTGGCAGCAAAGAGGCGGCGGAGCAAGGGATTGGACGCGGCGGCGACGTGGAAGCTCGGCGGCTAGGGTTTCGCGGCTAAAGCTCCAAGGGCTATGGCATGAGGGGGGCTAGGGGCGGCTATTTAAGGGGCCTCAAGCTCCTTGGCGTGCGCGCCAAGTCGCGAGGGAGGCGGCGTAGGCGAAGCGGAGTCCGCGGCGGCGCGCGGTGGAGTCCCGGTGGCGCACGGCTGGAGGTAGGCGGTGAAGATGACAAATGGGCCCGGGTGTCAGTGGCTGAGGGAGACGCGCAGCTGCGGGAGGAAGAGAGACTGACCGGTGGGGCCGGCTGGTCAGCCGCAGAGAGAGGAAGAGCGCGGGCTGGCGGGCTGGCTGGGCTGCGCGGAGATGCTGGGCCTGAGCTGCTGGGCTGCGGGGAAAGGAGAGAGGAGGAGAAAAGTGGGCCGCGCGAAAAGAAGATTGGATGGGCTGCGGGAAGAGAAAGAAGGAGAAAGGAGTTGGGCTGGCCGGGCTGAAAAGAGAGAGAGAAAAAGAGAGAGGAAAGAAAAGGTTTTTCTTTTATTCAAACACTCATTTGAATTCAAATTCAAATTTGAATTCAACAAACAAAAATAAGTGCACCAGCATGAATGCAACAATAATGTTTCTATTTCCTATATTTGATTTTAATTATTCAAAAATTTTATTTCCTACATTATTTATGAGCACTTAAACATAAAAAGCCAATTAATTACTAAATTTTAGATTGGGCATTTTTAGGGTGTTACAAACTGTCCGCTTCTCGTGATTAATGAGACTGCTTGACCGCTGTGCTGCATTGAGTAATAAGTGGAACTATGAGGATGATGAACTTGTTGTATGAATTAAATTGTATTGCACCACTTGTATGCTTAGAGAGGATGCTAATCCAGAATGGTTAATTCTAATAAAATATGATGCTAAAACCATGAAAGTAAGGATCCACTCTTAGTTGCTTTTTGGCAGACAAACCCACCAGCCAAAAGCCTCTCATGTCTAGAAGTCGGTGAAGTAGTTTTCACCCGACGGGTAAGCCTTGCTGAGTATTAGTATACTCAGCCTTGCTTGTGGCTATTATTTCAGGTACTGTAATGGATGTGACAGTCGATGCCATCACTTGGCCTACCCAAGTTCCGCCTGGATGGCACGTCGAGTGGGTTCCGTCCTCTGCCGAGGATCGGGAGGAGTAGCACCATGGCAGGCTTCATCATGGTGTTACTATGCATCGTCGCTAGTTTAATATTCCGCTGCAATGAACTTTTATACTCTGATTTGAAATTCAAACCTGGTTTGTAATAACCTTATGATACTATTTATGTATGATGAATTTGTGGAATATTGTAATTTCTGGAACTCACCTTCGTGTGGGCGCGCCTGTTGTTTCAATCGTGAAAGTACATGGTTAATCGGGTATAATCCGACGGCGCTCCAGCTTATTCCGGATTAAGTGCCTGACTGCTTGATTAACGGTCCAGGGGTACTTAACTTGGAATAATTTCGGAGTAGTCCGCCACAGATGGCAATGGCGAGTGTCGAGTAGGCTTTCTGTTGCGGTGGAGGCATGAAAGAGCTCGAAGGCGCCGTGGCACTTGGCAAAGGCCGGACACGCATCTTCATCGAGGGTTTGACCAGTTTCGCCTCAAAACCAAGGCTTCAGCAAGTCGTGCGGCGACTAGTTGAAGGGTTTCGGGGGAGGGGGTTTATAAAACCACCACGGAGGCAGGTTTGACTGGTTTGGACCTCAAAACCGGGGCTTCCTCACGGTATGCGGCGTTGGACGCGGGTGGGGGGGGTTAGGTGGTTTGGCCACAAAACCACCGAGGCGGTGGGTTTTCAAAACAGTAGAGTCTAGTGAAATAAAGTGACAGAACTATCTAAATAAAAATCATTACCAAGAGGAATTGAGGATCAACGGTGGTCACCCTGAGATGATAAGTGATTAAAAACCGTCGTGTGTGATGTGCTCTTGGCTTTGATGTGCAGGTGTAGGGTGCGACGTGGCAGTCGACAGTGCGTGGTGAAGGTCAGGCGCGAAAGGTCACGCGGATGGACCGTGGTGAAGGCTGAGCGTGAGTAGGCTTGAGCCGTGGAGGACAGGCGAAAGGTTCAGGCCGAAGGACCCAGACGGTGAAGGGTGGACACGAGTAGGCTTGTGCCAAAGGACCTGAGGATACCGGGCGGAGTCATGGGCGGCTCGCATGGTGCACGAACAAGCAAGAGTACATGGTGAAGATGGCGTCGGTCAAGTCAAGAAGGATGGCAATGGCGAGCGTCGGGTAGGCTTTCCGTTGTGGTGGAGGCGTGAAAGAGCTCAAAGGCGTCGTGGCACTTGACGGAGGCCGGACACGCATCTTTAGCGAGGGTTTAACTAGTTTCGCCTCAAAATCGAGGCTTAAGCAAGTCGTGCGGCGACTGGTTGAGAGGTTTCACGGGGGAGGGTCTATAAACCACCACGGAGGCAGGTTTGACTAGTTTGGGCCTCATCTTTAGCGAGGGTTTAACTAGTTTCGCCTCAAAATCGAGGCTTCAGCAAGTCGTGCGGCGACTGGTTGAGGGGTTTCACGGGGGGAGGGTCTATAAAACCACCATGGAGGTAGGTTTGACTAGTTTGGGCTCAAAACCGGGGCTTCCTCACGGCATGCGGCGTCGGACGGGGGGAGGGGTTAGGTGGTTTGGCCACAAAACCACTGAGGCAGTGGGTTTTCTGGTTTGGGTCTCAAAACCGGGGGTGAGTCTGGTGCGGCCGGGTGGCGTCGGATCAGAGGACGTGTGGCACCATCGTGAAGCTTGAGTCGAGGCGAAGAGAAGTCGTGAAGGCGCCGGGTCCGTACGATGTACCGAGAAAAACTTGGGCGGTTTTATCCCTAAGGGGTTTTTGGGTTGTGTGCTTCATGAGGAAGATTCTGGTCATTTTTCTGGGTACCTATATATACGTGAAGTCGCTGGGTAGCCATCTCTTTGGCTTGGAAGGTGGGAGACATCTTATTTTTTTGGTGTGTTTTTTGGGGGTTTGAGGGAGAGAGATGAGAGGCTCTTTGAGTTGAGCTTTTAGCGTTTGTTAGTGTAAGGATTGACTTATAACCGAAGCTTTGGAGTGGATCAAATCATTTATTTCCTGCCTAATCTTTTCATCCCGAATTATTATTTTTGGTATTTTCGGAGCTATATTTAGGAATTTTTCGTTTGTGCGATTTGGGTCCGTAATTCATGAAATTTGTTGGAGGATCTTGTTGCTAGGAATCTTACGAGCAATCTTTAATTGATCCTCCATTAAATCCCTCACGGATTCGGCACGGCTTCGGCGTGGATTTGAGGTTTTCCAATTTCGTTCATCTTGCTAGGGTTTCGATTTTCTCAAAAATCCACGAGATTTACTTCAGCATTTCAAATCCACTTCTAGATCTGATAGAGCTCGTTGATGCACATCTATGGCTGGAGTTTCACTTCGAATCGTTGAGTCTTGAAGAAATATGTACCTTCTTATCACCGGAAGGAAAGAAGTGCATCCAACGCTCGATGCTCCCTCGCGCGACACGTGGCGATCTGGCGATCCAACGGCCGTGGCTTCACATGAGGATAATTTTTTTATTGTTTCTGTATGAGGCACGACATTAATACATCATTATTCACTACTCAAAAAAATTACTCTCCAAGAATCTTGGAATGACTTACAATTTAGGACGGAGGGAGTAGGAAATAACAGGGTTGCAGTGTCACTACATCATTATTCACTACTCAACAAGTCAACAAATGGACTATAAAAAACAATATTATAATGTGGCCGGTGGCCGGTTATATAATTGTGTCATTTATGAGTTTATTTTTTTTATAAACAACTATATATGGAACCGGTTCAAAGAAATTTGTGGCCCGTTCAATCTAACGGTTCATAACTATCGAACCGGTGGTTCAACCGGTTCCTAACGGTTGAACCAATGAACCTGTGAACCGAGGCTCTCACCGGTTCGATGTCCGGTCCGGTCCTAATAACTATGCTCCTAACTAACAAAGGCGGTAGCCATCATTTGTCATATATGGCGATAAAATTAATAGTGTCAGAGTCTGTACGATTGAGCAGCCTACATCGTAGATGTGCGATATCATGCATGCGAAATAAATAAAATGACAGAAAGTCGTTTAGCCAGTTATGTCATGGAAATGCATAGTACGCACGTCCCCTTAGCCTTTATGCCATATTTATGAAGAAATTGAAGAGTTGTGTCGTATAACTAGATAAACATAGACTAATTGTAATACTAATTGCAGAGGTTGGGACTACTTCATAAAACAACAACAATGACTCACCGAATTTAACCCAACTATTACCTAGCGCGTGTACATGACTTGCGTGACTAATTTTGTTACTATACACAACACCAATTTGGCTATTTCATTGGTCGTACGTAGTGGCCATTTTTTTTCCTTTCTATTTCTTTTGGCATATAATAGCATGTTTTTGTCTTGACCCGTTTGCCATGATAGGCTCGGTCTGCTAGATGCGTATTCGTTCTCCTGTCGTTGGCCACAGCCTGCTACGCCTACTGCAACCTATACAGCCAGTGATATCTACAATATGTAATTGTGTTTAGATACATGGCAAAAATTATTTATCAAAAAGGTAAAAAAATAAATAGTATTTTAGAACAGCAAAAGTATATTTGTATTGGGGTGTTTTATACATCCGGTGATATGTACGATATGTAATTATGTTTAGATACATGGCAAAAATTATTTATCAAAAAATTAAAAAATAAATAGTATTTTAGAACCGCGAAAGCATATTTGTATTGGGGTGGTTTGATGCTAATTAGAAGTATTAAACATAAACTAATTACAACACAAGACGAATAAATTAGACCTAATTGTTTCATGATTTGACAATGTAGTGCTACAATAACTATTTGCTAACGATCATGCTCAACAAATTCGTCTCACGATTTAGCCTACGGGCTCTGTAATTAGTTTATGTTTAGCCCACCCAATTAGCATACAAACACTCAATGTGACATGATATAAACTTTTACTCAAGAATCAATATAGTTAATACATATACTGATTTTTAGTTGTACTATTTTCCTTTTCCATTGTTGTTTTACGTGGGGTTGGGAGGCCTTCAATATACATGTGACATCCCCTATTAAGCATGTGCTAGAGTTATGGTGAGGTTGGAGAGAGAGTTGAGCTTAAAAGAAAAGAGAAAAGGGAAAAGAGTCACTTAAGCAAAACTCTTGACCAAAAGTCAAATAAATGGTTAGACTTTGGATTTTTGGAAGCCAAGAGTTTCTAAATTTAGTTCACAAGTCTCGGGTACCTGTAAAAGGGGTACCCTAATTTAGGCCCAGAACTACTCAATAACAAGGCCCACGAACGAGGCTGGCCTGGCTCCGTAGCCCAGCAAAGGCCCATCACGACAAACTTCACCACGACGCTCGTCCCGCTTGAAGACCCTCAAGCGGGGATGTCCGTGACGATCGAGCCCAGCCAAGCTCGAGGCGGACGTTCACCCTCGAGCTGGCGCTTCCGCCAGGTTCGAGGCTCGGCAATCTGGCTCGAGGGAGACGTTCACCCTCGAGCGGGCGTTTTCCGTCACGTTCGAGGCTTGGCAAACTCGAGCTTGCGGGCCAAGCTCGAGCCTGCCATGCCGGGAACAGCGCCCGAGACTCTGCGACCATCATCACCGATCATAAATGACTCCTCTACGGTCAACAAGAGGGATCCACTGCACCATGCCACCGCCCGCGCTGCGGAGAGGACATCGATCAAATCCACCTGACGCGGTGGATTCTGATCTGACACTGCACAGGCCGGTCCTGGCAGTGGTACTGTGCCAACCACTCTTTTGACTTTGCTTGCCTCGGATGCGCTACCATCCTCGAAGGCAGCCCTCGAAGGAAACTACAGAGCTTCGATCCGGATGCCGTACTCAAGTTGCCACCCTCGAAGTCCTGATCTATCACAAGAGGAACATCACGTCAACCACTGCCATGTCGTCAGCCGGAGTTGGAAGGCGCGATTCTCGCTCGCATCGTGCGCGGCATGGGCAGCACAGTGCACTTAGTAGCGTCAGCACCACGAACACATATACTCACGCCCTCCCCCTTATGCCTATAAAAGGATAAGGGAAGCCCATGCAAAGGGCAGTGGGAACACGCAGCAGGTCGACACACAACAGAACACACAAAAACACTTAGCCACCAAAAGGCCCAGGGACTTGGGAGTCACCTCCTTCTCCCACCTTGCTTGTAACCCCCTACTACGAGCAACACGAAACCGGTGCTCCACACCACTGCTGGACGTACGGCCCCATGGTCGGAACCAGGATAAAAACTTCCGTCTCTCCACCCGCCATTGGGGCAACGGGTTAGCACCGCAATCACTTGTTTGTGCCGGTGTGACCAAATCAGGCACCGACAGTTGGCGCGCAAGGTAGGGGTCCAGCCCTGCGCAACTCTCGTTCCCGATGGCGAGCTTCAACCAAGGACGGCCCGCGCTGGGCGAAAGCAATCTGCTCCCAGCAGGGCAGGGGATCTGGTTCGGGAGCTTACGGTTCCAGGCATGTGGTGATGGTTACCACATGCGCATCCTCCGGGAGGAACCAAGCAACCAGCTGGAGCCTCCTCAACTGCCACTGGTAGCACCACGATGACGGAGTCGTCCCGGACCTCGCACACGACGAGCACGCGCTGCGAGGCGTGCCGCCGACGCCAGCATCTCTCCTCCTGCAAGGGACGGGGAGATCCTACAATCGGGGTCGAGGGAAAGGGCTGCTCCCTTCCTCCCGGGACCCATTTCTGCACCACGTGCTACGACAGCACGTCCTTATCTCTACGGGCTACGCGGCCCTACGGCTACATACGCCTCGCTCATCCGCACCGCCATGGGTGCGTATGATAGCCAGCCAGGCCGTCATCCGGCCTCGGAACGCGACCTCGCCGACCTGACGCCTGACGATTCCCACACGGAGTCGGAAGATGGATATGCCCTTGGGCATGAGCACCCCGGCTGGGACTACTCTGGTCTCCACGACCCAGAGGCCTTTCTGGCCTTCCAAACAGCGGCGGGTTATTGCTTCGGCTATTCTGATGATGAGTATGACCCAACCAGGGAGTGCTTTGTCATCGACGACGGGCGGGTCAGCGAAGGATCGACGTCAGGCGACGATGGCGAAGATGACGACCAAGGAGGCGACGATGGCACAGATCCGGTAAGCGCACAGCCACCAGATCTGTTGGACCACGTGCCTTCCGAGGACGAGCGGCATCCACGCCGCCAGCCACGAGTTGCTTGCCCCCACGACTTGGAGGGTGGTGACGTCTCACCACCGGCGCGCTCCGACCACGAGCCGCCCAAACAGGGCCACGAACGCAGCACGGACACACGGCGCGCGGGGCGAGTAGCTCAGGCCCGCATCCTCGCCGAGGGCAGAGATGACGACCTCGCTCCCAGGACGAGCCAAAAGCTCATCGCGGCGGCTGCGCTGCTCCGAGCCGTGCCGGAGTCAGCTACCCCCGAGGGGCGGAAGCTACATCTCGAGGCCCAAAATCTGGTTGAGAACGCCGCACGACAGCAGGCCGAGAGCTCAGCCTCCTGCCTTCGACGCTCATCGGCCTCGAAGGGTGAACGGAGAGGGGAGTCATAGGTGCGATCACCCCGGCCTAACAGCAGGGCACGAGCGCAGTCCCGGGGCGACTCCCACCGGGACATTGCGCGACGCCACACCGACGAACCACGCGCACCCGAAGCAGAGCCCCTTCCCGCGCGGGCGCCCGCGAGGTCGCGCCTTCGGGATACCCGAGGCACGATCAACGATGGCGACGCCCGCAACACGCTGAACCAAATGAGGCAGCGAGAGGGAGCCTGGACCCACCAACGCGGGCGCACCGACGTTGGGTGGAACCGGGATGCGGCCCCGGAGCCGGCAGGAACGCGCATGTTTAGTCGTAACATCCGCACCGCTCGTATTTCCCCTCGCTTCCGACAGCCTACTACCATCACCAAATACTCTGGGGAAACAGACCCCAGGGTGTAGCTGAATGACTACCACCTAGCGTGCCAGCTCGGTGGCGCTACAGATGACGACATGATCATCCGCAATCTGCCACTCCACCTGGCAGACTCCGCGCGGACATGGCTCGAGCATCTGCCCCCCAATCGGATCCACGACTGGAACGACCTGGTCGAGACCTTCGTGGGGAACTTCCAGGGCACCTACGTGCGCCGCGGAAACACGTGGGACCTTCGAGGGTGCAATAAAAAGCCCGGCGAATCCTTGAGGGATTTCATCTGGCCCTTCTCCAAGCGTTGCACCGAGCTTCCCAACATCATTGACCATCAGATCATCCACTCCTTCCTCGAGAGCACCACATGCTATAGCTTGGTGTGCAAGTTGGGGAGGAGCCCGCCCCTCAACGCAAACCGGCTATTTGAAGTGGCCACAAAGTATTTTATATTAAAGAGCTATTGCATTTTTGATGGTAAGAAAGGAAAGCGTCCCGAGGAAACGTCCGCGGGGGACGACAAGACAAAGGGCCCCTCGAAGAAGCGGAAGCACGGCAAGAAGGGAAAGAAGCTCTGGGCGCCCTACGAAGCGGGCGACGTCGAAGACGAGGCTCTCGCGGTCGACCCTAACCACAAGGGACCTCGAGGTCCCCCGCATGGTGGGGGCTTCTTCGACGACCTCCTCAAGAAGCCATGCCCGTACCACAAGACCACAGTCGCTCACACTCTCGAACAGTGTGAGATGCTGTGGAAGTTTTACAACCGCATCCCTCGAAAGGATGGCGGTCAGCCCAAGGATGGCGCCGGCAAGGACGACGACGGATACCCCGAGGTGGAACATATGTTCTTCATCATGGGAGGCCCCGCAGCCAACCTAAAACCTCGACAGAGGAGGAGGGAACGTAGGGAGGTCCTGCTGGCCCGACCAGCGACCCCTTCGTACCTCGACTGGTCTTCAGAGACCATCTCGTTCGGTCGCGAGGATCATCCCGACCATATCCCGAACCCCGGACAGTATCCCCTTGTCGTCGACCCCGTCATCGGCAACACGCGCTTCTCCAAGGTTCTCATGGACGGCGGCAGCAGCCTCAACATCCTGTATGCTCAAACTTTGGAGCTCATGGGAATCAGCACCAGTGAGCTGCGCCCCAACAAGTCCTCCTTCCATGGAGTTGCGCCCAGAAAATGCGTCCAAACCCTCGGGCAGATCGACCTGCCCGTCTGCTTCGGAACCCCGGCAAACTTCCGCAAGGAAGTACTCACCTTCGAGGTAGTAGGTTTCATAGGAGCCTACCACGCCATCTTGGGAAGGCCGTGCTACGCCAAGTTCATGGCCATCCCCAACTACACCTACCTCAAGCTGAAGATTCCAGGGCCTCACGGAGTCATCACGGTCGGCCCAACGGTCGAACAGGCCTATGAGTGCGACGTCGAGCGCATCGAGCTTGCGGAGGCTCTAGCCCTCGACGAGTCCCTCGTAGCGGATCTGGAAGCGATCGTCAACACGCCGAGGACACCAAGACTGTCCCCCTCAACCCCGACAGCCACGACGGCAGGGTGTTCAGGATCAGTTCTTCCCTCAGTAACAAATAGGAAGTGGTGCTCGTCGACTGTCTCCACGCCTACGCTGATATCTTTGTGTGGAGCCCCTCCGACATGCCAGGCATTCCGAGGGAGGTCGCGCAGCACTCTCTTGATATCCACCCCCACTCCAAGCCGGTCAAACAGCGCCTCCGCCGCTTCGACGAAGTGAAGCAACGGGCGATCGGCGAAGAGGTACGAAAGCTTCTGGAGGCCGGGTTCATCAAGGAGGTTTTTTATCCCGAGTGGCTAGCTAATCCTGTACTAGTAAAGAAGAAAAATGGGAAGTGGAGAATGTGTCTAGACTAAACTAGTTTGAATAAAGCATGCCCAAAAGTCCCATTTCCTTTACCACGTATAGACCAAATTGTAGACTCCACGGCGGGATGTGAACTTCTGTGTTTCCTTGATGCGTACTCCAGTTACCACCAGATTAAGATGAAGGAGTCCGACCAGCTTGCGACTTCCTTTATCACTCCTTTTGGCATGTACTGCTACGTTACGGTGCCCTTCGGCCTTCGAAACGCCGGGGCCACGTACCAACGCTGTATGCTCCACGTCTTCGGGGATCATATAGGTCGTATCGTAGAGGCATATGTCGATGATATCGTCGTGAAAACCAGGAAGGCGGACGACCTGGTGCACGACCTCGAGGTCGTGTTTAGCTACCTCAGGGCGCACGGAGTAAAACTCAACCCCGAGAAGTGTGTTTTCGGTGTGCCTCGAGGTATGCTCTTGGGTTTCATTGTCTCCGAACGAGGCATCGAACCAAATCCCGAAAAGGTCACGGCCATCCAACGGATGGAACCGATCCGCGACCTAAAGAGTGTACAGAGGGTGATGGGATGCCTGGCGTCCCTAAGCCGCTTTATCTCTCGCCTTGGGGAGAAGGGGCTACCTCTGTATTGACTTTTGAGGAAATCAGAGCACTTCACCTGGACCACGGAGGCCCAGGAAGCTCTCGATCGACTCAAAACAGCGTTAATGAACACGCCGATCCTTACCTCATCGAAAGACGGCGAACCTCACCTCCTCTATGTCGCAGCGACCACTCAAGTCGTCAGCGCGGTTATAGTGGCAGAAAGAACCGAGGAAGGACATTCTCTGCCGGTCCAGCAACCGGTGTACTAAATCAGCGAAATTCTGACCGAGACCAAGACGAGGTATCCCCATGTCCAGAAGCTGATCTACGCCATTGTACTGGCTCGACGTAAGCTGCGGCATTACTTCGAGGCTCACCCGGTGACCGTCATGTCGTCCTTCCCATTGGGCGAAATCATCCAGAACCGCGAGGTCTCTGGGCGAATCTCGAAATGGTCAACTGAGCTGATGGGGGAGACCCTCACTTATGCGCCAAGGAAAGCCATCAAGTCCCAGATCTTGGCGGACTTTGTAGCCGAATGGACCGACACCCAGCTCCCCCCCTCGAAGTCCAGCCTCGACTGCTGGGAAATATACTTCGATGGGTCGGTGATGAAGACCGGCGCAGGCGCCGGCCTGCACTTCATTTCACCCCACGGGGAGCACCTCCGGTACGCCGTGCGACTCAACTTTCCCGCGTCCAACAACATGGCGGAGTATGAAGCGCTCCTTGCCGGCTTGAAAATCACGCTCGAGCTCGGCATTAAGCGCCTCGACATCCGTGACGACTCGCAACTAGTTGTCGACCAGGTGATGAAGGAGTCGAGCTGCCACGACGAAAAAATGGTGGCCTACTGCCAGGCGGTACGCGACCTCGAAGACAAGTTCGACAGCCTCGAGCTTCATCACATCGCACGAAGATATAACAAGGAGGCCGACGAATTGGCCAAGATCGCGTCAGGACGAGCCACCGTTTCCCCGAACGTATTCGCCAAGGACATCGACAAGCCCTCGATTGCCATCACCCCCTCGGCCAGAGCCTCGACCGCAGTCGACCCTCAAGGGGCCGCCCTCGATCCCACGAGCGCGGAGCTCTTGGCGGATGAGGACGAGCCCATGGGGTACGAGGCTTGCTCGGAAGAAGAAGACGAGGCAGAGGCGATGGAAATCGACGAAGTCCCAGCACCTCGAGATTGGCAGAGCCCGTACCTTGACTGGCTCGATCAAGGCGTTCTGCCTAACGATCGAACGGAGGCAAGGCGCGTCGCAAGAAAGGCTAAGCGCTTCCTCATCATCGAAGGAGAACTATACCGACGGGGAACCTCGGGGGTCTTGTAGCGTTGCATCCCGATACCCGAGGGAAAGGAGCTCATCCTCGACATCCATGCGGGCGTGTGCGGACATCACGCTACCCCACGCACGCTCGTAGGCAACACCTTTCGACAAGGCTTCTACTGGCCCACCGCCGTGGCTGACGCCACGGAGGTGGTACGAACCTGCGAAGGGTGCCAGTTCTACGCACGCAAGACGCACCTTCCTACCCAGGCGCTGCAAACCATCCCCATCACATGGCCTTTTGCCGTATGGGGCCTCGACCTTGTCGGGCCAATGGTAAAAGCGCCCGGGGGCTTCACGCACCTGTTGGTGGCGGTCGACAAATTCTCCAAATGGATCGAAGCTCGACCCATCAATAGAATCAAGTCTGAGCAGGCGGTGCTCTTCTTCACCGACATAATCCATCGGTTTAGGGTTCCGAACTCTATCATCACCGACAACGGCACCCAGTTTACAGGAAAGAAGTTCTTAGAATTCTGCGACGATTTCCACATCCGAGTGGATTGGTCAGCGGTGGCCCACCCACAAACAAACGGTCAAGTAGAACGTGCCAATGGCATGATTCTGCAAGGCCTGAAGCCTAGAATTCACAACAAGTTGAAGAAGTTTGGGCATAGGTGGGTGCAAGAACTGCCATCGGTGATCTAGAGCCTAAGAATGACCCCAAGCAGAGCAACAGGGTTCTTCCCGTACTTCCTCATCTATGGGGCAGAGGTCATCCTCCCCACGGATCTGGAATATGGGTCCCCTAGGCTTCGAGCGTACCAAGAATAGTGAAATTGCCAGGCTCGAGAGGACTCGCTGGACCAGGTCGACGAAGCTCGAGACGTAGCCCTACTCCACTCGGCAAGGTACCAGCAAAGCCTGCGTCGACAACAGGCTCAAAAGATCTGGCACCGAGACCTCTGCAAAGGAGACCTCGTCTTGAGGCTTCGGCAGGACAATCGAGGACGGCACAAGCTTACACCCCCATGGAAGGGGCCGTACATTGTCGCCGAAGTCCTCAAGCCCAGGACATAAAAGCTGGCTGACAAGGAGGGGCAGATCCTCATGAACGCCAGGAACATCCAACAGCTACGTCATTTCTATCCCTAGAGTGGCCTGTGGCCCTCGAAACTTTTGTACATATTCTAGATTTGTACAAATCTCTTGATTAAAGTGTCAGCTTTTAATCCCCTCAGTTTGGAAATGAATTAAATGAACTTTTGTTCCATCACGCTTCGAGGAAGGAGTGACTCTACCCTTGGTAGAACCACCCCTCCCTCGGGGGCTAAATGGGGAAGGACCCCCGAAAAAATCATCACTTTTTTCAAAAAACTCCTTTGCAAACCCTCGAAGGGAACGCGCTAGGCGTGAAACGGACAAGGGCAGGGTCGCCTGAGCCGAGTGTTCGCCTACGCCTCGAGGCTACGGCAACACCTCACTTCCCTCCGCCTAAGTCATTCACGTACGATCGATCCTAGTGGCGACCTCCTTTCGAGGCACATGCATCGGACACAATGCGTGTCGCGAAGATACCGCATGAAAATAACACCTCGTTTAAACGAAACAAACGATGTTTAATAGGATGTAAGCAAATTAATCTTACACCAAAAAAGTTTGAATTCCTAAACTACTTTTTTACACTCGGGCTCGATGGCCCGAGACTTTCAGGGATTGCCCCCGCCACCAAGGTCGTCCCAGCCGCCACCATCCATGCCAGGGAAGAGGACGCCCTCGAAGTGGCCCACGAGCACTCGCGCCGTCTCGTCGGCGGCAGCATCGGCTTCCACGATCGCCGCCACTGCCTCCTCGTCGTTAAGGTTGTCGGCGACGACGTACCCGGCGGCGAGCTTCGAGAGGTCCGCTTGGTAGTGGGTCGTGACCACTCCAAGCGCCTTCCTAATCCCGAGCAGGAGGGCTTCCTTCACACGTGAGGTGAAGTGCCCCCCAAGCGCTCGAAGGCGGCTGGGGAGGGAACTGCCGGATTGCACGTCGGCACCAGCAATTTCATTGCAGGCCGCCGAAGCAGCCTGCACCAGCTCATCGAGCTCACGCTGGGTCGCCGAGTGTGCCACCAGCAGCGCCTCCTTCGACTCCGTCTCGGCCTGGAGCATCTGCCTCAGCGCTGCACCAACAATGCTGTCAGAAATGAAAAAAAACAACAAGGCAAAAAAGATCGAAACCCGAGCAAAATCAGCTTACCCTCGAGGGCCTTTTCCCCCTCTCGAGCCTGCTGCTCCGCCGTGGCCCGAGCCGCCTACTCCAGCTCGAGCTGGTCTCGAGCCTCCACCAAGAGGCCCTGCTCCCCTCCAAGCGCCGACTCAGCCGTCTCACGCGCGGCCCGCTCGCGTTCCAACCAAGTGTTGGCATTCGCGAGCTGGTCGCGCATGGTGCGGACTGTGTCGTCTAGGCAGGTGATGACTTCGCCCTTCTCCCGACACTCGGCGGCGACCCGGTCTCGAGCGTCTTGGAGGTCGGCCAGTTGGCGGTCTCGAACTTCCACCGCCCCCGACAAACGGCGGAGCTCCAACAACAGCGCCGCAATTTGGTCGTTCTTCGCGAACGCATCCTTGCCGAGTTCCTGCGAAAGACGAGCTAAACATTTTTTGAAAAAACAATTACGACAAAACACCGGCTGCAGCGAAACGCACCTGGTGGACCTTGCCGGCCTCTTCATGAAGACGAAGAATGTCTCGCAGCGCCCGGAAAACATCCTGACCGTGCGCTAACTGAACGTCCCACAGGCGCTCCTCCGCTGCGGCTTCACGAACGAACTGCTTGGGAAGCTCGCTGCGGGATTGCCACATCACGGGGGACCCACGCTCGTTGACGCGGGCAGGTATTCCGCTGGGCTCGGCCGATGATGGCCCCGTTGGAAGCACGACGAGGGTCGATGGCGCGGCCCCGCCACTCTCGTGCTCCTGCGGCACGGGGGCTCGCACCGCCAGAGCCTCGGCCAGCTCCGACAGATGGGGAAACCCGCCGCCAAGGGCTCGCCCCTCTCCCCACTCATGTGGGGGGGCCACCGCGATGTCCGCCTCCACGGACGCCGCAGATGGCTCCTCGACGACAGGAGCCCCCCGAGGCGCGGGGGTGGCGCCCTCGGTCTGAGCAACCTCAGCGCGGGGCTCGACGGCGCCCTCGAGGAGTGGAGGCGGCCTTGGCTCCTCGAGGACCCAGGGTGCCTCCTCGCACGGCTGCCGCTCGACCTGCAGCCCCGCCTGAGCGTCGAAAAAGGTGACGAAGTCCTGCACCGCCTCGTTCGCCAGGCCCAGGAGCTGCGAGGACGGGTGAGGCGACGAGCTTGGCCCGACCTTGAGGGCCTTGGTCGGCGCAAGGGAAGGCACGGCCCGTCCACCAGACCGACTGCGCCAAGAAGAAATTCAGTTAGAAACAAAATTGAAGTCTCGACGAACAAGTAAGCAACGAAGAAAACTTATCGAACGATGAGGAGCTTCTGCTTCAGCCTCGAGGCTGAGACAGGAGCTACCCTCGAAGCCTCGCCTCCTGTAGAGGCACCGGCCTCCCCTTGAGGAGTCACCCTCGAAACCCCCTCGCCTCCCGTGGAGGCGCCGGCTTCTCCTTGGGAAGCCTCTACTCCCGGCCCATGAGCTGGGGCCTCCTCGACAACGCCCGGTCGCTCGGTTGCCTCGCCTCGATCTTGGGGTCCCTCGAGGGCAGCCGCCGCTACCCCCGACGGACTCCCAAGAGCAGGAACCATGGTCGACGGCGGAGCTTCAAGGCTGATGGGCTCTCCGCTGCTGCCCCTAGACGCTGCAGCAAGGGCGGCCCCACCGGGGGAGGCCTGAGAGGAGATGGGAAGCTCGAGAGGAGACGGGCTCCTCGCCCCACCGTCCTCCTCGGATCCCTCACCAGCAGGATCCGGGGAAGTCTCCGGCATTGGGAGCGGTGAGAGCCCCTGCCTCTCCCGCTCGTGGTTCTCCTCCAAGTGTTTCCTCTTCTTCCACTCCTTTCGCTTCCACCGCGCCTCCTTCCGATCCTTCTCCTGCTTCGCCTTCTCAGCAAGGGCGCGGTTGACGACCCTGTCCTCTAGAACAGGGGGCTTGGAAGTGTGGCCGTGGGATAGACCCTGCGAAACATCAGTCGCGAGGTCAAAGACACGAGAGATCGAAACGCGAAGTAAATATGAGAATCGGAAGGCACTTACGAAACTGAGATGGCCATCCTCGGGCCGCATGGGCACTACCCATGGGTTGTCCGCCAGCCGGTCGACGGTGCGCCGCGCCCGTTGAACGGCGATGGCATTAGGCAATGGCTCCGCCGCCATCGCTGTGCCAGTGACGTCGATGCCAGGGGTCATCCCAAACATCAGGAGCCTCCTCTGCATGAGGGGAAGCACCCGCCGCTGATGGAAGTTTGCGATCACGCCACCAGCAGTGAGGCCGTGCCTCGGCAGGCTCTGGAGCGCCTCGATCAGGGGAGCGAGCTTGTCCTTCTGCTCCGGCAGCGACACCCCGTAGACCCCGCGGTCCAGCTTCTCCGTCAGTAGCCTCCCGGTGTAGGGCGGCAGACGCCCCCCGTCGTTGCGGAGGTAGAACCACCCCTTGTCCCAATCTTGATTGTTGGAAACCATGGAACAAGGGATGTAGAGCTCCCTGCGGCTCCTCCGGACTTGGACCACGAGGCCACCAGCGCGAGCAGGGCGACGGACCCCCTTGGTGACGCCCTCTAAGAAGAGCTCACCGAAGAAGAGGTGGCGCCACAGGTCCCAATGGGCCTCGATGCCCAAGAAGCCCTCGCAGACGGCGACGAATACCACCGCCTGCGAGATCGCGTTGGGCGAGAAGTTGTGTAGTTCCACTTTGTAGTGGAAGCACAACGCTCGCAGGAATCGTCCCGCCGGGATGCCAAAGCCTCGCTCGTGGAGACGAACGAGGCTGACGACGTAGCCCGCCGGAGGGGCAGGCTCCGCGGCAGCCCCCGGCGAGATCCAAACCGGCGGTTCGCCGTCAACGTTTGGCGGCAGCACTCCGACCTCCACGAGCCCCTCCAGACAAGTCTCGGTGGCCGTCGATGGCTTCCACGGCGCGGGGTCGACGAGTTGCACCATGGCGACAGGTGAAAGCTTGGGTGAGAGAGGAGATGGGAACGCGAGGGCAAGAAGACAAAGGCTAGAAAGCAAAGGCTAGAAGGCAAGGCAGGCATACCCTTGGCAGGAGCCCTGTCGTGCTATTTATACTCCCCCGCGGAGCAAGACGCGGCAGGACACCGTCCGTGACACGCCAGTCCCCTAGGACTGACAGTCAGGCCCGCCCCAGGAGACGTAACAGCGCTGGCCGCGACAACTGCGCTAACTGCCCTAATCACGCCGCAATACTCGAGGAGTCCGGTGCAGTAAACATGCAGTCGCGTCGAATCACGCCCGCACACCTCGCCTGAAAAGGTGCGCCCACTTCTCCCACGAAACCACGATATCTTCCTCGGTGGTCATCATGACCCGCGCGAAACAAGGAAGGGCGCATTCAAGGCGCCAACCCTCGAAGGGGAAGCCTCGAAGCTCGAATGCTCGAGGAAGATCCGTCGAGGGACAAAGGCCTCGAAAGCCTCGACAGATACCAGCCCCCGCAGGATTGAACCTCACCCCTACGGAGGCTCGGGGGCTACTGTCGGGTACCTGTAAAAGGGGTACCCTAATTTAGGCCCAGAACTACTCAATAACAAGGCCCGCGAACGAGGCTGGCCTGGCTCCGTAGCCCAACAAAGGTCCATCACGACAAACTTCACCACGGCGCTCATCCCGCTTGAAGACCCTCGAGCAGGGATGTCCGTGACGATCGAGCCCAGCCAAGCTCGAGGGGGACGTTCACCCTCGAGCTGGCGCTTCCGCCACGTTCGAGGCTCGGCAATCAGGCTCAAGGGAGACGTTCACCCTCGAGCGGGTGTTTTCCATCACGTTCGAGGCTTGGCACGCTCGAGCTTGCGGACCAAGCTCGAGCCTGCCATGCCGGGAACAGCGCCCGAGACTCTGCGACCATCATCACCGTTCATAAATGACTCCTCTACGGTCAACAAGAGGGATTCACTGCACCACGCCACCGCCCGCGCTGCGGAGAGGACATCGATCAAATCCACCTGACGCGGTGGATTATGATCTGACACTGCACAGGCCGGTCCTGGCAGTGGTACTGTGCCAACCACTCTTTTGACTTTGCTTGCCTCGGATGCGCTACCATCCTCGAAGGCAGCCCTCGAAGGAAACTACGGAGCTTCGATCCGGATGCCGTACTCAAGTTGCCACCCTAGAAGTCCTGATCTATCACAAGAGGAACATCACGTCAACCACTGCCATGTCGTCAGCCGGAGTTGGAAGGCGCGATTCTTGCTCGCATCGTGCGCGGCATGGGCAGCACAGTGCACTTAGTAGCGTGAGCACCACGAACACATGTACTCACGCCCTCCCCCTTATGCCTATAAAAGGAGAAGGGAAGCCCATGCAAAGGGCAGCGGGAACACGCAGCAGGTCGACACACAACAGAACACACAAAAACACTTAGCCACCAAAAGGCCCAGGGACTTGGGAGTTCACCTCCTTCTCCCACCTTGCTTGTAACCCCCTACTACGAGCAACACGAAACCGGTGCTCCGCACCACTGCTGGAAGTACGGCCCTGTGACCGGAACCAGGATAAAAACTCCCGTCTCTCCACCCGCCATTGGGGCAACGAGTGGTTAGCACCGCAATCACTTGTTTATGCCGGTGTGACCAAATCAGGCACCGACAACAAGGTAAGCAACTTGGTTGACCATAAGTGGTGAGAAAACTTGTTGAAATGATGCTTCAATTAAATGGAAAAAAGAAATGGAGAAAGAGCACTGTTCACGGTCCGACAACAGCACTTAACTGTTTTCGGTTTTCACTGATTGAGCATAGTGAGCAGCTATCTTTGGGGTGTTATAGCAGTCGATCTGTGGGTTTTATGACTTGGGTGTCTAAAACAAAGTTGTAAAGGGAAGGATTTGGAACAACTTTTGTTTTTGGGTCAGACTCAGAGGATGGCTGGATTCAGGAGAAAAACGCGAGAGAAAATGGGTCAGAAGCTGCTTTCAGTAAAATTCAGTAAACTGACAGCTGAACTGAATTTGTGCCATTTGAGCTTGAATTTGAAGTTTTCTGCAAAAACTTCCAACTAGGAAGTTGTGCTTCTGAATGTGAATTGCAATCTTGTTTTTGACACCTGATGCATGTTCTATTCAAATTTTGAGAGTAATTTGAGAAATTCAGTTAGCAGCTCTGAATTTGAAATGTGTTACAGCAGAAACTTTGAGGCTCGATTTGGACCTCAATCCTTGCTCAAATGGAGTAAGTGTCAACAAGTGAAATGCAATTCACTGATCCAGCTACAAGTTTGTGGTTGGGAGTTTTGGAAGTTGCAATATGTTTTTCGGAGAGATTTGGAGTGCAACATCGCTGGTTTAAGTTGTTTGAAAGGGGAAAAGTGACGTCGGCCAGTGCTGCCAGCGGCCGCCGGCGGCGCCAGGTCGGTTTCGCCGGCCACGCGTCGAGTTCGTTCGGGGACAGCTCGGTGAAAGGCGCAGCAGAAGGTGGCAAGCAACGGCTGCAGCGGCTCGCGGTTAAAGCGCCGTCGATGACTTCGTTTTCTCCTCTTTCACCGCGTCATCATCTGTTTTTCACCATGGTCGCCGGCTAGCCGTCGCTCGCTCGCCGCCGTCCGAACCTCTCCGTCCAGTTCCTCTCCACCAAAAGCTTCGCCTTCATCTCCTCTTTTGTTTCTGCTAGCTCTTGTTCTTCCTCCATCACTCCACAGCTCCGCGGAGCCTCGGTTTTCAGCCTCTCGTCGCCGTCTCGCCGGGGTAAGAACAGTTCACCGTGGTGGTACCAATGCAGTGAGTTTGGCCGGGGTTTGAGAGTGCAGCAGGGTTGTTCTTGAGTCGAGAAGCGTGTTTGGGGGCTTAGATGGTCGGGCGCGACGTTCCTTGTGCCGGGAACGCCGTTCGCCGCCGTGGCGCCTTTCCGCCATGGCCGTCGCACGTGAGCACCCTCGCTCGGGCTTTCTCCGGCCGAGCTGTTGCGTGCGCTAGATGCGCTAAGGGCTGCTGGTGCTTAAGGGGTGGCTGTTGTTCGCCGTCTCGCCGTGGTCGCTCTGCTAGGCGCTCGCCGCCGTTCTCGCCGCGCGCGCTCCCGCCATGGCTGCCGTGAGGTGTTGGCGCGCATAGCATCGCGTTGGGTGGCTTGGCGTGCGCACAAGGCGTCTCTGGTCTCTGTGTTGCTCGCGAGCCGGTTTGGGAGCAAGTTCGGGGAGTGAGCTCGCCGGAGTACGGTGCGTCGCCGTGCGTCGCCGCCGGGTCACCAGGGAGCTAGGGTTAGAGTTTGTCGCGGGAGTTTACGGCTAGAATGGGTGCGCAGTCGTGTGGGGTAGCCCTAGGACTAGTCGTCGTCGTCGGGGGACCTCGCCGCCGGCGAGCGGGCGCCGGTCAACACCGGCGGAGCCCGGTCGACGCCGGGGCTCTGTTTTGCTGGGCAGGGGTCTCAGGGTAGAAGAGAAAGAAACCAAGGGGGGTTTTTGCAAGAAAGCCAAATAGGTTTTAGAATTAGATTTAATTTATGTTTCTCCACTGTTTTAATTATAGAAAATCATAAAAAAATCAGAAAAATGTGAAATAAATTTTTATAGCTTCCTTAGATTTTCCTTTCTGCTATAAAAATGTCAAACCTTTAAATTTATGCTGTTTAGAATTTAATAATAACATCATTCTTTGGAATTTAATTGCTAAAAATATTTAGGATGATTATATAAATATTTAAAAATATGATCCATGTTTTTCAAGCACACTTAAAAAGAGATGAGGGGTTTTGGACTTTAGGGAGGTGATTTTAGTACACTTAATAATTCTTCTTTAATAAATGTAAAAGAAATAAGGACTATTTCACCCAAACAAAAAATGTCAACTTTTTCTTTAGTAAAGGATGGGTGGTTGTGTTGGCTTGCAACTTTATCGAGAGATAAAGTTTTGTGTGCTACGTTTTAAAACTTGTTGCATCTCTAATCCCTGACTTGCATTGCATGTTAGAATCAGAAGCCTCGGAGGTGGAGTATGTGGAACTTCCTGAAGAACAAGTTCACTACGAGGAAGTTCTGGTGATCGCTCCGGAGTCCCAAGAAGTCACTGAAACCGCTAACCTTGTTGAGACTCAAGGCAAGTCCCGGAGCATCTCGACCTACGTTATTTCATAAGTTCACTGAGTCCAAATGTTATGTCTTGGTGTGCATTAGGTTAGGAGTTGAATGAAAACCTTTGATGCATGAAATACTCCTTGGTAGAACTACCTTTGCTTGCTAGGAAACAATTTGATTAGAAATATCTACTTAGCTATGCTTAGCAGGAATAAATAAAAGATGATGATCTAGGTTCTCACTAATCATAAGTGAATCATGGAAATCTTGGTATGAAAAGATAGTGGGCAGAAGTTGATAGAATGGATTGAGGTAGGCTCGATCCTTAGTTCTGCCTACTAGTTTAAGTGACTAAGGACCGAACCGTTGTTTAAAAGATTGATCAAGTGATTCTACCTGGTTTCTTACTAGGTTATGGGACCAGTAAAGCCAATTAGATTAGTTGGCTCTCTAATTGGAAATATCGCTTACCCGTGCTTACTGGGTCGGAGAAAGGCGGGGCCGTAACCAGTAACTCATGGGGTGGTCGCCAGAAGTGGGGCCCAAGTGGGGGTGCGCTCCCGGGTTCGAGTAAGGATATTTCCGGTCTTTGGCCCAGCTGGTCGAAAGGTTGTTGCGTGCAGCCGGCGTAGCTGTACGTGACTGGTTGCTAGGTATCTCCTGTAGGATATAAATTGATCCGGATCGCCACAACTCTTGGTTATGAGTGCACTTGATCAGGTTAAACATCGTAGAGGAAACAAGTTGAACATTATATGTGGTTGATTCAAAAATGTTGTTTGAGCCTAGCATCACATGTATGAAAAAGTGTTTTGAAACTTAGCTGAATTGGTAATTACTTAATTGAGCTAAAAACTACCGATAAGGACCAACCATTAGTAAGCTTTTCCACAAGGAGTTGAGTCAGCCAAATAACCACTTCAAGGCCTAATCATCTATCCTTGAGAGTCTTTTCTTTGTAAGGCGGGTAAGCCTTGCTGAGTACCTTCGTACTCAGGGTTCTTCCATTTTTGTTTTCCAGAGGATGCTCCACAGCAGGAAGGCGAGGAGGAGAACCAGAAGCCCTAGAGCATCAGTGGTCCCGGATGTCTCTAGACGAATAAAGTACCCTTGGGTTGTAATATAACTTTTAGTTGCCTATCCCAGTTTGTATTAAGATCTTAGCACTATGACTTGCATCTAAGGTTGTTTCAAAAACTCGGTTTGTAATAATTCATACCTTTCCGTATTTATGTAAAAAGGTAATGCTTGTTGTGTGTACCCCAACTGAGTGATGATCCTGAGCTATGGTTGGATGAAAGTTGTCAGTGGATGATTCGGGATGTCCCGGGGACACTCGACGGACTACCGGGTTTAAACTGTTTGAAGTGCGTACTGGTATTATCCTGAATTAGGGTGATTAGGCGCACTTGAGCCAGTTTAAATTGGACAGTTCTGCCACAATACAAGACAACGCTAGCCAACCAACAAATTTTAACACTACACCCAATTGCTACCAACTTAAAAATAATTTGAAAAAAATATTGCATCTTTCAATACAAGCGCGGCGAAGCGCGCTAATCTTTCTAGTATAATTTAGACTAGTAAGATTGGCGCGCTTCCCTGTACACAGGAAGCATCGATCTATATTCAGCACTTGAAGCAAGATATATGCAGGGTTTTTTAATTACAAAACCGGGCTTTTTATGTTACAATTTTGTCAACCTTGTTTTTAGTAAGAATATTCTGTGTCCAACAAAGTAGTTGAGGTGAAACATAATGTGTTACATTATATACGACAATCATGTCGGTGGTATATATCTATCTTGCTGGGTCTCGTGCCTGAGTTGCAGCATAGTAGTCTACCCTGTATGCATTTGAAAGCTTTTGCAAAAATGAGAAATTCCTCATAGAGCATGCTTTGTTTTAGATCTCTCCATGCATTTATGTATATTGTGGTCTTCGTAATGGAACTGCAAAATAGGAAAGGAAGTCCAATTCACCATGGCAACCAAAAACAGGCAATACAGCATGAGACTTTGAAACTCTGCTTGGAGAAGTGGCAGCTATCATCAAGTGAACCAGAAGAAATTAAGTTTCACAAGAAAGATAGGACTGCCTTTGGGCTTAATGAGAAGCTTCATTATCATACCAATAGCTCGCAATAATGTCCATGAACTTTTAGCTATGGTTAACTCACAACATGTTAACCTAAAAAAAAAAGGAATATGCTAGAAAATATATTAGGGAATTTGTTCAGGCAGTTGTGAAATTCATGTTTATTAAGCTATGATTTGGTTTTGGTTATACCTGGGTAAACCATCAACAATACTGCCACATGGTTAGCTGAAAGATGCTCATGATTCAATCAATATAGTGGGCAAAGGAGAAAACAATGACTGGTCTTTGTTAGAGCTGCTTCCTGCAAAGAACAAACATTTAGTTAGAGAAAATACAACACCAACTTTTACAGGACCAGCATAAAGATTAATATTTTTTTACGGATGCTCTCATTTCTATCATATACACTATTTATTATCATCTCAAATAAGAATGGAGGTTGCGGTTATCTTGACACATCTTGATTTCATTTAGCAAGAATATAGGTGCGCCTATCACTGGTGGAATCAGAATGACATTGGCACTAAAGCGGGAGAATCAGATTGACAGTGTGCAATAGTTCTTCATAGGATAGCTATGCCACTTCAGAATCAAATAAGAGTTCATTAGTTTTCCTATTAGAGAGGGAGAGAATCAAGATTTCATAAGACCTTGTTTCTTTGTCATCTGTATTGCCTTATGTCTAACAGTTTTTGTAACGTCCTGGCCACTAAATCTGTACACCTAAACTGTGACATATGAAAAAAAATGCACACTATACAATGTCACAACAAAAACTGCATCTAGGCTTATATATGGCGTATCCGTATCGACTAAAAGAGGCTAAAAACATCAAGTAAATGAATTCCTTCTTTGAGATCAGATAAAGATGGATATTCTATCATATGGTCTGATGGGAAGGAAATTTTCTTGAGCAGCTAACAGAAATCAGAAAACTGTTCAGGAAAACTAACTGAAGTGAAAACTATAAGTAAAAGTAATAAATTTGCCTGATTAGGCAGTAGGGCAGACACATAATCTTGCATATTGAATGTGAGTCAAGATGTGTATATCACAGAGGTGTAGATAGCGTGGAGGTCTGTCAGAAATGAACTGAGAACCTTTTAGAAACGATGAACCAATAAAGGATAGCAAGAGTAACATGTGTTTTCAAGGATATGGCAACAACAAATCTCTTTGCCCGGGCAGTCTCCTCTTTTGCATTGAACATTGCATTTGTGAATTATACATTGATATCTGAAAGAGTTTTGGCATTTATCAATTCAGAATGGAAAATAGTAGAAGCAGCACATATATTGCCCAATTTGGAGTCTAAAAGGTCCTATAGGAGCACTGCCCATCTGCAAATCTGGAAGAGCATCCCCACCTACCTGAGACAATTAGTGGTATACATTGAAACAACGTGCAGTGAAGCTATTAAAACTTTAACTGGCATTTCATCAAACACCTAGGCTGCATGTACATGAAAATCATCTGGCGTGGCAGCCAACGTTGGGTTGACCTTGAGGGGCAGCAAGCACGGAGCACGAAGTACAGGCGGCCTACGGTAGGAGTGAGATGCTCATGAACAACTAAAGAGGAAGCTCAGTATTTGGATTATCAGTATATGGTTAATTTAGAAATAAATCAACAGACAGGCAGTACATGGTGCCGGTTTGAGTGATGAGTGCAGCACTCACAGTTCTATTCGTGTGGTCGCTGGCTCAAGCAGACGCCTGGTAGGAAATGCTGACAGATGTGAATGTGGCTCTGTATGCTGGCTATGGCTATGGTGGAAAGGATTCGGGTCATCTCGTGGACAGCGGCAGGCATTAGATTGAGAATGCAAGGGCCGACTAGAGGAGTCGTGAAAATTATTATTCAAAAAAAGGAGTCGTGAAAATTGACCTGAATGAAGCCTGACAACATGTCGGTGCAGGTCTAATCGACGTGGACGACCTCTGCTGCTGCAGCGCCGTGCTTCTTCGGCGACCACGGCGACGCCAGCCCCACTGTCCTCCTGCCGTCAAAGCGGCACCCCACCTGTCCGGCCTCCAGCAGGAAGAAAGGATCCACGAGCTCCTTCTGTTGTTGTTGGCCCTCCTTGTCCTTGACCTGTCGATTCCAATGGCAGCGAGACTGACGGGTAAGCAGATTTTGGATGAGAAAGAAGTGATGAAGGGAGAACGGAAGGGAGGGGTCGGGGGGCAAGTGGCCGCTGGTTCGCAATCTTCAGAGGTTGGTGAACGATTGGACTGGATTCCAGTTCCGGCGACGGCGCGTGAGGAAACGGAGGGGCAAGGATTAGCAAAGAAAAGTCAATATCATAGATCGGCACAGATGGGGAAGAAGCATACCTGCAGCTGCGGAGGCGACCAACGCGGATGAGGCCAAACCTGGTGCTGGCGCGAGAGGTGCAGCGCGGCGAGCGTGCGGGCATCGGCGAGCTGCTGTGCCAACCTTGCGGAAGCGGCGGCGACCACTCGAATTCTACATAGTGAGATCTCACTAAAAATGATGCACACATACTAGCTGCCATAGGGGTTGTCATGTATATCAACCAAATCATGATGCTTGTCAAACAGCAATTGTGCGTCTCAAAAATTGGCAGTCCAATTGGTGCATTCAGCCATTCACATACCAATTTTCAGTTGCATTTTGAGGAGGACATTGCTTCCATTTTGACTATCTGTCTAAACTCCATTCCCATATCATCATTGTTTATTGGTACACCAGAAACGCCCGTGCGTTGCTACGGGTAGAAACAAACGTCCTCCAACCCATATCTTGATTTGATTACATTTGAAATTCAATTATTTCAAGAATTTTTTTAACAAAAGACACATTAGCATTTTAAAGTATCATTTATTACATTTGTGTTGGGAACTAAACTAACCAATATAATTTTATCTAAAAATTATCGTTCTTTTGCAAAAAAAAAACAACTATAGCCATGGCCTCCTTTTACAAATTGTACACGAAGCTATCTAACCAACCTTTTAGTTACATAAAAAATCTAATAATTTCATTACTAAAAAAATACGCTACATTGATTCGATGGATGGCTTGCTAACAAAATATGAATTGAAATGCGAACTGAGCTCGAGCTCAGCTGGCAAGGTTCCTTGTGGTGGAACCAGCCCACCAGGGTTCGAGTCCTCGACTCAGCACTGGTGCTCGCATTTTTCTGGATTTATTTCAGGATTTAACCGGCGCTATTCTTTCAGTGGTAGGCGACGTGCCGTCGATAGCGAGGCGTCTATGGCGACTTCGTCAATTTGGAGGATTTGCCGGCCAGTCTTTCGGAGGTGCTCATATGGGGTAGGGTTGCGTGCGTATGTTTGTAGGGGCAAGTGTGCGTGCGTGTATGTGAGTGCGTCTGTACTGTGTGATTCGTAAAAAAAAATATAAATTGGCATCTTTTATGTACAAATCGTCATTAGGGCTATGTAAGACTTATGAAAACATAAGCATTTATATTTTCTCCCACTCTGATCCCCAATCCATATTGACTGCAGGCTGATCTATGCCGTGTATTTTTATTTTTTTTCCTACTCTTTTTTCCTTCTCTTTCTCTCCTTTTCCTTTTTTTCTTTACCTTTTCCTTTCCCACGCGGCCACGCCGCTGCTGCCAGCCTCCTTTTCTTTCTTTTTTTTTCTTTCTATTTCTCTCTCTCTTCCTTCTCGCTCCGTGAACTCCGCCCGGCTTCTCCCTCGCGATATCTCTGCGCCGGCGGAGCTCTCTCTCTAGGTCGGCGAATCAGGCCTCCAAGTGGGCCCGGTCTCCATCTCCAGCCTCTTCAATCTCGAGCAGGGGCGCGAGCGAGCAGGGGCTGCCCGCCACCACCTTGGCTCCTCCGCAGCGCCTGCTCCTCGAGCCGAGGTGTGGCGCGGCCTCCATCTCCGACGAGGCTCGCGGTGCCTGCTCGGTGGCAACGGCGTGCGGCAGCGCGCGGGCCTGCGTGGAGGCGGCTCCATCCATCCGCTGCTCACCTGACGCGAGGACCGGCGGCCGCGGGGCACGGCGCCATGCGAGCTCCAGGCCGAGGCGTCTGCAGCGGCGGCTTCCATCCGTGCGGCAGAAGCGAGCATGCGCGAGGAGCAGGGGCCCCCGACGGCGGGATCGAGCTCCATAGCGCCGCTCGGTGCCTGCTCGGGTAGCGCCACGGCCAGATCGACGTTCCGCGGTGGCGCGAAATGCTCCTTGGTCGTGCAGGGCGGCGGCTGGGGAGGCAGAGGGGGATTGCCAATTTGTGATTATTTTCTCTCGATTTGTGCTTCCTTTCTCCCTCCCTCTGATCCTCTCTCGATTTGGTCTTGTTCGAGCTGGCGGTTTCTCTGTTGCCGGAGCGGGGTCTCGTCTTCTCCGTCGCCGTCTCGAAGGAGGCGGATGCTCTTTTTCTCTCTCTCGGCTTCTCTCCCTCTCTTTGCGCGGCGGCGCACCTCCTCGGCTCCGCGCGGAGGCAAGGCGAAGGCGTGGAGTGCCGACTGCCGAGGCTGCGAGCTGGAGTTCGGGCCGCAGGACTGCAGACTGATTGGCGACGCAGGAGAGAGTGCGAAGGGGGAGGACGGGCCCACCTGTCGGCGCTCGGACGCGGGATGCCGTGGTCCGTCGACGGACCACGGGAAGAATCTTATTTGCAGTCTTTCTTACGAGTAGAGATATATTCTCTACCCCTAAAAAAGAGCCTGCCCTCCTCCGCACCGCAGGCGCACCAGGGCCCAGGGTTAAAAAAATCGCGGGAACGGGTCCGGAAACCGCGGTTACCGGTCGAACCGGACCGGTAGCGGTTCGGGGCGGTTTGAAACCGGTTGAATTCAAAAATTTCAAATTTGAATTTAAAAATTTGAAAAATCGGATAAAAATTCTTAAAAATACTTCATGGTGTGCTGGAACTATTGGTGTCAAAATTTCTCAAATATTTGGTCATTTGCTATTTTTTTCGCGAAATACAAGTTAAATAAAAAAAGAAAAAGAAAAAAACAAGTCGGCCCAACTCGGCCCAACTCGCGTAAACCCTAATAACCCCCCCTCGCCCCCCTCACCCCCCAGAACACCCCCTCGCTACCCCCCCCCCCCCCGCGCAGCTGAGCTTCAGCTCGGGCGAAAAACCGCCCCCAGCCGCGCAACCGCCGCTCGAGCCCGGATCCCGCGCCGGTACGAGCGGTAACCGCTCGGATTGAGCGGCTTACCGCCCCGGTTTTAGGCACAGCGGTTCCCGTCTCCCTACGCCGGCAAACCGCTCCGGTTTCACCGGTTTCCGCTCGGTTTGGGCGGTTACCGCCCGACCGCGGGTGAGGTATGGATTTGATGCGGGTTTCAATGATTTAGGCTATTGTGATCTATGAAATTATGAAATGGATGTGGTGATGGAGATATTTAGGTATATTTTGATTACATCCAAGTGATTTTAGAATGTATGAAGTGGATCTAGTGATTTGTAGCCATGTATGTAGATTTTGATGTAGGGTATTGTGATTTTGGAAATAAGGAAATGGATGTAGGATTTAAGTATTGTGATATAGCTATGTGTTGTCAAGTTGACATTGTGTAACACCCTAAAAATGCCCAATTTAAAATTTAGTAATTAATTGGCTTTTTATATTAAAGTGCCCGTAAATGATATAGGGAAATAAAATTTTTGAATAATTAAAAGCAAATATAGGAGATAGAAACATTATTGTTGCATTCATGCTGGTGCATTTATTTTTGTTTGTTGAATTCAAATTTGAATTCGAATTCAAATGAGTGTTTGAATAAAAGAGAAACCTTTTCTTTTTCTCTCTCCTTTTTCTCTTTCTCCTTTCAGCCCAGTAGCCAGCTCCTTTTTCTTTTTCCTGCGGCCCAAGTTTTCTTTTTCTCTCTGCGCGGCCCATCACTTTCTCTTTCCCTTTTCTTTTTCCGCGGCCCGTTGCGCAGCAGCCCAGCCCAGCTAGGCCCAGCGCTGCAGCCCACCACGCCGGCCCAGTTCCTCCGCGCCAGCCCGCGCCTCCGCTGCGGCTGACAGTGTGGCCCCACCCGTCAGCGTCTCTCCTCCCTCCGCTCCGCGCCTTCCTCTCTCTCTCCCAGTCAATGACATGCCGGGCCCACCTGTAAGTCCCTTCTCCTACCTCGCGCCGCGCCGAACCGGGACTCTTCCCCGCGCCGCCGCGGAGTCCGCCTTGCCCACGCCGCCTCCCTCGCGACTTGGCGCGCACGCCAAGGAGCTTGAAGCCCTTTATAAGCTGCCGTCCTTGCTCGAGAACCCCCAAACCCTTCCCTTGAGCTTGCGCCCAAACCCTAGCCGCCGTCTTCAATCCGCCGCCGCCAACCCGCGTGCTTGCCGCTCCTCTGTCGTCGAGATTCAGTGGAGGAGCTTCGGGGTAAGCCGAGCAATGTGCTGAGCCCTCTCTTCCCCTTTTCCTCCCTCTCCTCCGCGCGAACGAGCTCGCCGGAGTCTTGTCTCCGCCGCCGGCCGTCGCGGGCCGTCCCTACTGCGCAAAGCTCGAGTCCGACCCCCCAAATCGATTGCTCATCTTCTCCTCTCGCTCCCAAGCTTTGATTCACTCGAAACGGAGCTCCCTAGCCTCGGTTTGGCCCAACTCCGGCGAGACCTCGTCGCGGCCGTGGGCAGCGCCGCCGCGCTCCGGCGACCAGAGTTCCCCAAACGCTCGTAGCTGTTCGATTAGATCTGAACGGTCCAGATCTGAACCGAGCCGGTTCTTGTGAACCGCGGTTCACGGCGGTTCGGTTCGGTCCACGGTTCGGTCAGCGCTGACGTCAGTATACAGCCGCTGCCGTGGCGTTTTTGCAAAAGAGCCCCTCTGTTTTTCAAAAATCAACCCGCGGTCCCTCTCTATTCAAAAGTATTTACAGTTTAGTCCTTTTTCTTTCGTTTTAGCCCCTGCGCTTTTGAAAAATCATGCCCGCCGTCCTAGATGGCAGTTTTACACCGCAGACCTTCTGTTTTTATACAAAATTATGTTTTAGGTCCCTGGTTTCTTTCAAAAACACCCCTGGAAGCCTAAAATCTTTACCAGCAAGCCCCTAGAGCCCGTTTTTAGCGTAGTTTCTTCGTTTTAACTCCGATTTGAGTGATTCTCGCGCTCACGTGTTCGTAGTGAAGCGTAGAGTAGTTCTAAAACCTTCTTTTCATCTTTTGTTTATGTTTGGTGTACTGTTCTAATTAAATAATCTTGTTTGCATGTATGTGTGGATGCTTGTGTGGTGATCGATGTGAGTAGTTGCCGAGCCGTTCGAGTACGCCGACGACTCCGTTCTTGAAGAGCAGGTGCAGCAACAGTTCTCTGAGGAAGGCAAGTATAACACGGACCATCCTTGTTACCTATACACCGATTAATCACATAAATCATATGCATGTGTCTAATACTGTTAACCATTAAGGATGTTCCTAGTCCTTACCCTATACCTTGATTACCCAGGGGTTATATGCATTATGGTTACACTATGCTACGCGCTGCAACCAACATTTATTTTTATGTTAATACTGAACTAATGGTTCACTTCAATGATGTTTAAAAGATGCTTTTTAGCAACATGGTTCGGGGAACTAGAGCATGTGCTGTGTGCTTTGTTCTAGTGTCTCTGTAAGGTTTGATCTAGGGAATTAGAGCATGTGCTTTGTGCTTTGTTCTAATGTCTCTCCATAAGGTCCGGTTCTTAAAGCGGCAACCCAGGAACTTGATTCGCCGCCGTTGGAACTATAATGGCTCTGGTCTTGGATAATTAACTTGTACGTCTCTAGCTCGCCAGTGGTTACCGAAAGGCGTATGTGGGGTGCATGGGTGAGAGTATAGTTTGATCCATCGAGGACGGTTTTATCCGTTGGCTATGCCCCGTTAGGCAAAGTCCCGTGATGTAAGCGCCCGATGTACGGCAGCTTCACACGTTGCGATGATTGCGCTCTCGCTCTGGACGCCATTGACCCCCTCACGTTGCGCCCTGAGCGTACGTCAATCTCGATGCCTTGGGTTATGCTGCCTATGTTGAACCAAAACGGCTACTGTGCTTGTTAGGGTGTTTTGTGAAAGTCCTCGTAACATAAGTTCTTTTGGATTTATGTGACCGGCGGGTAAAGGGCGAAACCTCTGCAGAGTGTTGATCTATCATGATAGCCGTGCTCACGGATACGAGCGGCCTGGATCCTTTTTGATTAGAAGATGATTTTAGTGGTTGAAGTTGGTTTGTTCTATAATCACTTATACCTTATTAATGGGTTATTACTTGGGTTCTACTCATTTGTAGTAAGTTGGATGAAAATAAAATGAATCAACTAAAAGTGCCAATGCAGTATAACCGTGTCAAGCCTTTGTCCCTGCATAACCCGTGTTATACTTGTTAAGTAAGATGGTTTACTTACACTTGCAACTATTCAACAAAATCCCGGATGGGTAACAGATGGAGCAATGAATGATCAGTCGCTTGCTGAGTTTCCGGAGGATCTGCCGTACTTCTAGGCTGTGTTCAACCACTCGGTGGTCCCTGTGGATTGGAAGCTCTACTTAGTTAAGACGTTTATTAGTTTTAAGTCTTCCGCTGTGTTATTTGTTTAAGACTATGTCTTGTGTTAAACTCTGTTATAAACTATTTTATTCGAGCATTGTGTTCTCTGTGATTCAATATTTGTAATCTATATGTGTTCTGTGGACATCCTGGGCACACATATGGAAGCATTCGGATTTCTTGGAAATCTGGGTGTTACAAAGTTGGTATCAGAGCCGTGCTGACTGTAGGTTCACAGCCTAGATAGAACGGTCGATTAGAACCTGCTTAACTCTTGCTCTAAAAATTATTTTACATCCTAGAGTTGAGTTTCTGTTGAAAAATGGTGTTCTATTCTACCTCTGTTCTTTTTGAAAACTTTCTAAGCTCTAAAACTAAGGCCCCCCTCTAGTTTTCACTCCCATAGATGGCTCGACAGAGATAGATAGTTCGAAAGAGCAGTGATGGCTACCTTCCACCCCGCATCGATGAGTACCCGTTGGAGGCACGCAACCCAGATGTCTATGAGGAGCTTCTTAGGCAGGAGGCCAAAGAAGGGAACCCCGAGGAGATGCAGCACCCTAGCTCACCGCACCACTATCGACCCTAAATGCTAGTAGAGAACAATAGAACGTTTTTGAGTCAAAACTGGTCTAAGAGTGCCAAGTCTTGTGTGAACCTTGTCCTTGAATGCTTGAATGAATTGTCATTATGCTTATGTGTGATTTGGATCTTTGTAATGATTGTGATGAGCGCAGATAAAAGTCTGCAATCATCTAGTATTGGATTAAGGAATAAGGTATTTAGTGGATAGATAGATGGGTTCCTGATCTCTCCTTTGCATATCATCTATCATCTTTCCTATCGCCTGAGTACCTTATCTTGTCAATGGATTGCTTCTGTTCTTGACACTGGGTCAGACATGACAGTGATTATGAATGTTGGGATTTTGTTTTGTGACAGATGGTTGGGACAAGAGGATCGATGGGTGATGGCAACCAGAACCAGAACCCGAATCAAAACCAGAACCCGCCGCCCACCATGGAAGATCTAGTCCGCTTGCAGACACAGACGATGCAACAGTTGACTCAGGCCATAGCTTTGATGCAGCAGAACCTGCAGAATCCACCGGTTCAGCCACCTCCCCAGCCCATCCGGGACAGGAGGGGAGAGTTCTTGAAGGGGCGCCCGCCAAAGTTCTCCCGCGCCAAGGACCCGATGGAAGCAGAAGACTGGATCAAGGCAGTGGAGAGACAGCTCGACATTGCTCAGTGTGATGACAGGGAGAAGGTGCTCTACGCCTCTGGCCAATTTGAAGGAGCCGCTCTCGACTGGTGGGTAGCATACCAATATGCGCAACCCGATCGCAACCAGATCACTTGGCAGCAGTTCAGTGATGCCTTCCGTGCTCACCATGTGCCGGAGGGACTGACGGTCCTAAAGAAGAGGGAGTTCCTAGCCCTGACGCAGGAAGGAATGAGTGTCACTGCCTACCGTGACAAGTTCCTCGAGCTGGCCCGCTATGCACCGGATGAGGTGTCGACAGATGAGAAGAGGCAAACTCGCTTCCGGAATGGACTCCAGGATGTTTTGCAGCTGCAGTTGATGTGCATCACCTTCCCAACTTTCGGTGCGTTGGTTGATGGTGCCCTGATGGTGGAGCACAAGCGTCGTGAGATTGAGGACAAGAAGAGAAAGTTCATGAACCAGCAATCTGGCAGCAACGTCCGCCCCCGCTACAACCCCCAGCAGGTGAATCAGCAGCGCACTCAGGGACAATCAAGCCTTCAGAACCGCGGTCAGAACCAGCAACGTCCCCAGTATGCATCACCCCAGCAGCAACAGCAGCGCTACCAGAACGCGCAGCAGAACACTCAGGCTTCACGCACTACCCAGGCTAACACCACTCCTGTCGGCTCAAGGGTATGCTATCACTGTGGTGAACAGGGACACTATGCTAACTTTTGTCCCCGGAGGGTCCAGAATTCCACTGGTCAGAACAACAACCAGAAGACAGGATCGCAACCAGCTCAGAATGGGAATCAGCAGCAGGCTCAGGGAAACCGTGGCCAGCAGAACTACGCCAGGGGCAAGCTCAACCATGTGGGAGCAGAGACTGCAGAAGTAGCCACAGATGTGGTAGTCGGTACGTTTTCGGTCAACTCACAACCTGCTACAGTTTTGTTCGATTCTGGAGCTTCGCATGCTTTTATATCCGTGGCTTTCGTGAAAAAGAACTTGATGCTTATGCAACCTATGGGGAACACCATGTTAGTTAACTCACCGGGGGGAGAACTTCGAGCTACATTACGTTGTCCTAATGTAGTAATTAACATAAGGGGGTAGACTTTTTAGCACACCCTATAGTCCTAAACTCTATCGGGATGGATCTGATTTTGGGAATGAGCTGGCTAGCAAAGTATGATGCCGTCATCCAGTGTTCCAAGCGTGCTGTTCAGTTAGTGGCTCCATCAGGGGAGAAGATTGAGTATCAAGCAACCAAAACCACAGAGCCTGGTCAGGTCAATCATGCTGAAGGCACAGAGTTGAAGGACATTCGAGTGGTGAACGAGTATCCAGATGTGTTCCCAGACGAATTGCCAGGTATGCCTCCGGACCGTGAAGTTGAATTTGTTATTGAACTTATGCCTGGCACAGCACCCATAGCTAAAAGACCATATAGAATGGGGGTAAAAGAATTAAAGAAACTTAAAGAAGAATTAAAGGCCCTACTAGCTAAGGGGTATATACGTCCTAGTTGTTCGCCTTGGGGAGCTCCAGTGTTGTTTGTTGATAAGAAAGACGGGACACAGAGGATGTGCATAGATTACCGAGCCCTCAATGAGGTCACCATCAAGAATAAGTACCCACTGCCAAGGATCGATGATCTCTTTGACCAATTGAGGGGAGTTTGTGTGTTCTCGAAGATCGATCTCAGATCAGGCTATCATCAGATGAGAATTCGGGTGACAGACATCCCTAAGACAGCTTTCACTACCCGGTATGGTTTGTATGAGTTCACAGTTATGTCCTTTGGGTTGACTAATGCACCGGCCTACTTCATGTACTTGATGAACAGCGTGTTCATGGATTATCTTGACAAGTTCGTCGTGGTGTTCATCGATGATATTCTGGTTTTCTCTAAGAATGAGGAAGAGCATGAGGAACATTTGAGGCTAGTGATGCAGAGACTCCGAGAACACAAGTTGTATGCTAAGTTGAGCAAGTGTGAATTCTGGCTGAAGGAGGTATCATTCTTGGGCCATGTGTTGTCAAATGGAGGTGTCGCAGTTGATCCGAAGAAGGTCAGGGATGTTCTCAACTGGATTCCACCGCAGAATGTCAGTGAGATCAGGAGTTTTCTCGGAATGGCAGGCTACTATCGGCGTTTTATTGAGGGATTCTCCAAGATTGCCAAGCCCTTGACATCATTGCTAGGAAAGAATGCCAAGTTCGTGTGGACGCCACAGTGCCAAGCTAGTTTTGAGGAGTTGAAGAAAAGGTTGACTACCGCACCAGTATTGGTACTGCCAGATGTTACTAAGAGTTTTTCAGTATATTGTGATGCGTCTCGTCAAGGATTGGGATGTGTACTTATGCAGGAAGGTAGAGTTGTGGCATATGCATCCAGACAGTTGAGGAGACATGAGCTGAATTATCCGACACATGATCTGGAATTGGCAGCCGTAGTACACGCGTTGAAGATCTGGAGGCATTATTTGATTGGACACAAGTGCGACATCTATACCGACCACAAGAGCCTTAAGTATGTGTTCACGCAATCCGAGTTGAATATGAGGCAACGTCGTTGGCTTGAGAAGATCAATGATTTTGAACTGGAGATTCACTACCATCCAGGGAAGGCTAACTTAGTGGCCGATGCGTTGAGTAGAAAGAGTTATGCAAATGTACTGACAAGACAGGATTTGCCAGAAGAGCTTAGTCGGGAATTTGAACGTTTGAACTTGGGTATGGTAGCTAACGTGGCTGAGCTAGAAGTGGAGTCAACTCTTGAACAAGAAATCCGAAAAGGTCAATTGGAGGATGAGGAAATCAAGGAGTTGATTAAGAAGGTTGGGACAGATAAAGCGCCAGGATTCCGATTGGATGATCAAGGAACAGTGTGGTATGGTAACAGAATAGTGGTGCCGGATCAGCAGCAAATCAAGGATGTTATCTTACGGGAAGCACACGAGTCAGCATATTCCATTCATCCGGGAAGTACCAAGATGTACTTGGACCTCAAGGAAAGATTTTGGTGGTATGGTTTGAAGCGCGATGTTGCAGCACATGTAGCTCTTTGTGACGTATGCCAGAGAGTTAAGGCCGAACATCAGAGACCGGCAGGTTTGCTTCAGCCTATGAAGATACCAGAGTGGAAATGGGAAGAAGTGGGTATGGATTTTATAACAGGATTGCCCCGCACGCAGAAAGGTTATGACTCTATATGGGTGATAGTGGACCAATTGACGAAGGTGGCTCACTTTATTCCGGTAAAGACTACATATTCCGGTGCCAAACTAGCAGAATTGTATATGGAGCGGATTGTATGTTTGCATGGTGTACCGAAGAAGATAGTGTCAGACCGAGGCAGTCAGTTTACGTCGCATTTTTGGCGCAAGTTACATGAGTCCATGGATACTAAGCTTCACTTCAGTTCCGCTTACCATCCGCAGACAGACGGTCAGACCGAGAGGACGAATCAGATATTAGAGGATATGTTGAGGGCATGTGCGCTGCAGTATGGGAATACTTGGGATAAGAGTTTGTGCTATGCAGAATTCTCGTACAACAACAGCTATCAGCAGAGTCTCAAGATGTCACCATTTGAGGCGTTGTACGGAAGAAAATGCAGGACACCGTTGTTTTGGAATCAGACCGGAGAAGGTAAAGTATTTGGACCTGAGGTTTTGAGGCAGGCAGAAGAACAAGTACAGGTTATCAGGCAGAACTTGAGAACAGCTCAGTCGCGGCAGAAAAGTTATGCAGATGTAAGGCGACGAGACCTCAGTTTCGAGATTGGTGACTTTGTGTACCTTAAGGTGTCACCAATGAGAGGTGTGAAGAGATTCAACGTGAAAGGCAAGCTAGCACCTCGCTACATTGGACCATTCAAGATATTAGAACGGAGAGGTGAAGTGGCTTATCAGTTAGAGTTACCAGAGAAACTGGCAGGAGTGCATGATGTGTTCCATGTGTCTCAGCTAAAGAAGTGTCTACGGGTACCCGAGGAACAGATTCCGTTGGAGGAGTTAAATGTGCAGGAGGACCTTACTTATGAGGAGTATCCGGTCAAGATCTTAGAGGAGTCCGAGAGAGTCACCAGGAACAAAGTGATACGTATGTGCAAGGTTCAGTGGAATCGGCATACAGAGGATGAGGCAACATGGGAACGGGAGGATGATCTCAAGGCAGAATATCCACATCTCTTCCAATCCACGTCCGAATCTCGGGGACGAGATTCATCTTAAGGGGGGTAGGTTTGTAACACCCTAAAAATGCCCAATTTAAAATTTAGTAATTAATTGGCTTTTTATATTAAAGTGCCCGTAAATGATATAGGGAAATAAAATTTTTGAATAATTAAAAGCAAATATAGGAGATAGAAACATTATTGTTGCATTCATGCTGGTGCATTTATTTTTGTTTGTTGAATTCAAATTTGAATTCGAATTCAAATGAGTGTTTGAATAAAAGAGAAACCTTTTCTTTTTCTCTCTCCTTTTTCTCTTTCTCCTTTCAGCCCAGTAGCCAGCTCCTTTTTCTTTTTCCTGCGGCCCAAGTTTTCTTTTTCTCTCTGCGCGGCCCATCACTTTCTCTTTCCCTTTTCTTTTTCCGCGGCCCGTTGCGCAGCAGCCCAGCCCAGCTAGGCCCAGCGCTGCAGCCCACCACGCCGGCCCAGTTCCTCCGCGCCAGCCCGCGCCTCCGCTGCGGCTAACAGTGTGGCCCCACCCGTCAGCGTCTCTCCTCCCTCCGCTCCACGCCTTCCTCTCTCTCTCCCAGTCAATGACATGCCGGGCCCACCTGTAAGTCCCTTCTCCTACCTCGCGCCGCGCCGAACCGGGACTCTTCCCCGCGCCGCCGCGGAGTCCGCCTTGCCCACGCCGCCTCCCTCGCGACTTGGCGCGCACGCCAAGGAGCTTGAAGCCCTTTATAAGCTGCCGTCCTTGCTCGAGAACCCCCAAACCCTTCCCTTGAGCTTGCGCCCAAACCCTAGCCGCCGTCTTCAATCCGCCGCCGCCAACCCGCGTGCTTGCCGCTCCTCTGTCGTCGAGATTCAGTGGAGGAGCTTCGGGGTAAGCCGAGCAATGTGCTGAGCCCTCTCTTCCCCTTTTCCTCCCTCTCCTCCGCGCGAACGAGCTCGCCGGAGTCTTGTCTCCGCCGCCGGCCGTCGCGGGCCGTCCCTACTGCGCAAAGCTCGAGTCCGACCCCCCAAATCGATTGCTCATCTTCTCCTCTCGCTCCCAAGCTTTGATTCACTCGAAACGGAGCTCCCTAGCCTCGGTTTGGCCCAACTCCGGCGAGACCTCGTCGCGGCCGTGGGCAGCGCCGCCGCGCTCCGACGACCAGAGTTCCCCAAACGCTCGTAGCTGTTCGATTAGATCTGAACGGTCCAGATCTGAACCGAGCCGGTTCTTGTGAACCGCGGTTCACGGCGGTTCGGTTCGGTCCACGGTTCGGTCAGCGCTGACGTCAGCTGACGTCAGTATACAGCCGCTGCCGTGGCGTTTTTGCAAAAGAGCCCCTCTGTTTTTCAAAAATCAACCCGCGGTCCCTCTCTATTCAAAAGTATTTACAGTTTAGTCCTTTTTCTTTCGTTTTAGCCCCTGCGCTTTTGAAAAATCATGCCCGCCGTCCTAGATGGCAGTTTTACACCGCAGACCTTCTGTTTTTATACAAAATTATGTTTTAGGTCCCTGGTTTCTTTCAAAAACACCCCTGGAAGCCTAAAATCTTTACCAGCAAGCCCCTAGAGCCCGTTTTTAGCGTAGTTTCTTCGTTTTAACTCCGATTTGAGTGATTCTCGCGCTCACGTGTTTGTAGTGAAGCGTAGAGTAGTTCTAAAACCTTCTTTTCATCTTTTGTTTATGTTTGGTGTACTGTTCTAATTAAATAATCTTGTTTGCATGTATGTGTGGATGCTTGTGTGGTGATCGATGTGAGTAGTTGCCGAGCCGTTCGAGTACGCCGACGACTCCGTTCTTGAAGAGCAGGTGCAGCAACAGTTCTCTGAGGAAGGCAAGTATAACACGGACCATCCTTGTTACCTATACACCGATTAATCACATAAATCATATGCATGTGTCTAATACTGTTAACCATTAAGGATGTTCCTAGTCCTTACCCTATACCTTGATTACCCAGGGGTTATATGCATTATGGTTACACTATGCTACGCGCTGCAACCAACATTTATTTTTATGTTAATACTGAACTAATGGTTCACTTCAATGATGTTTAAAAGATGCTTTTTAGCAACATGGTTCGGGGAACTAGAGCATGTGCTGTGTGCTTTGTTCTAGTGTCTCTGTAAGGTTTGATCTAGGGAATTAGAGCATGTGCTTTGTGCTTTGTTCTAATGTCTCTCCATAAGGTCCGGTTCTTAAAGCGGCAACCCAGGAACTTGATTCGCCGCCGTTGGAACTATAATGGCTCTGGTCTTGGATAATTAACTTGTACGTCTCTAGCTCGCCAGTGGTTACCGAAAGGCGTATGTGGGGTGCATGGGTGAGAGTATAGTTTGATCCATCGAGGACGGTTTTATCCGTTGGCTATGCCCCGTTAGGCAAAGTCCCGTGATGTAAGCGCCCGATGTACGGCAGCTTCACACGTTGCGATGATTGCGCTCTCGCTCTGGACGCCATTGACCCCCTCACGTTGCGCCCTGAGCGTACGTCAATCTCGATGCCTTGGGTTATACTGCCTATGTTGAACCAAAACGGCTACTGTGCTTGTTAGGGTGTTTTGTGAAAGTCCTCGTAACATAAGTTCTTTTGGATTTATGTGACCGGCGGGTAAAGGGCGAAACCTCTGCAGAGTGTTGATCTATCATGATAGCCGTGCTCACGGATACGAGCGGCCTGGATCCTTTTTGATTAGAAGATGATTTTAGTGGTTGAAGTTGGTTTGTTCTATAATCACTTATACCTTATTAATGGGTTATTACTTGGGTTCTACTCATTTGTAGTAAGTTGGATGAAAATAAAATGAATCAACTAAAAGTGCCAATGCAGTATAACCGTGTCAAGCCTTTGTCCCTGCATAACCCGTGTTATACTTGTTAAGTAAGATGGTTTACTTACACTTGCAACTATTCAACAAAATCCCGGATGGGTAACAGATGGAGCAATGAATGATCAGTCGCTTGCTGAGTTTCCGGAGGATCTGCCGTACTTCTAGGCTGTGTTCAACCACTCGGTGGTCCCTGTGGATTGGAAGCTCTACTTAGTTAAGACGTTTATTAGTTTTAAGTCTTCCGCTGTGTTATTTGTTTAAGACTATGTCTTGTGTTAAACTCTGTTATAAACTATTTTATTCGAGCATTGTGTTCTCTGTGATTCAATATTTGTAATCTATATGTGTTCTGTGGACATCCTGGGCACACATATGGAAGCATTCGGATTTCTTGGAAATCTGGGTGTTACACATTGATATGTTTATGTTCGTTCGATGTTTGCAGGTACGCAATGTCTGGCAGAGATAGAGATGTTGTATGGGAACACGGTGAAAATCTTCACCCCGGTTGGAGATGCAACTATTGTCATAAGTCCAAGGGAGGCGGTGGTGCCACTAGATTGAAACAACATTTGGAAGGCCGGGGGACGGAGGTCGTCCATTGTGAAAAGGTTTCAAAGGAGGTGCGTGAGTACTTTCAGCGTGAGCTTGAAAGGACAAAGAAGCTAACTGCTCAACGTGCTCAAGAGAAGTTGAGAAAGGAGAAGGCTGCAGCGGAAGGTAACTATCCTGGTGGAGGTGAAGCGTATGATGAGGAGGCTGAGCTGCAGAGTGCCCTGAACCAATCAAGAGCGGAAGAGGAGTTCCGTCGCGGGGTGCAACAGAGAGGAGGTGCATACGAGCATGGAGGGGGTAGTAGTACGAGGGGAGAGGGCACGTTGCAGAGGATGCTTCGAAGGGCAACTTCAGCGAGGCAGACTCCTGGGTGACGGACTACAACTTAGGTTCGGCGCGTGGATCAACGCAGCCAAGGATTGACACAGGCTCATGGACGCAGAAGGGCAAGAATGCAAAGGAAGCTATTGGGAAAGCTTGGTCAAAGTTTTTCCATACTGCGGGAGTTCCTGGAAGACAAGCTGACAGTCCATACTTTGTCAGTGCGGTCAGACAGACACAGAAGTGGGGTATGTTTTCTTTGCAGCCAAAATAGTAGCCACATAACTACATGTTTAGATCTAATCTCATGACTGCCATATGTTTTGCAGGTGAAGGTATCGCGTCACCCACTGGACGGGATATTGATGGCAAGTACCTGGATCAAAACGAGCGAGACTTGCAGGTTCAATACGCCAAGTTTCAGGCAGAGTGGTCTATGTTCGGCGTCACGTTGATGTGTGATTCGTGGACTGGGCCGACAAAGATGAGTGTCATTAACTTTTTGATATATTGCAATGGGATCATGTGGTTCCACAAGTCTATTGATGCGACTGGAAGATCTCAAGATTCTACATATTTGCGGAAGGTAACCCCGTACCTAGTTCATTTCGATCCGAATATAATTTGGATGTTGCTAAAGAATATGTGTATTTGCAGGAAATTATGAAGGTGGTGGACGAAATTGGACCAGAGCATGTCGTTCATGTGATCACGGACAACGGCTCAAACTACAAGAAAGCCTGCAAGGGGATTCGAGAAACATACGAACACATTAGTTGGACACCTTATCTAGCACACACTGTCAACTTGATGTTAAAGGATATCGGTGAAAGGTACGAACATCAAGATTTGATCGATCAATGCAAGAAAATATCAACGTGGTTACACAATCATGGTCAGTTGAATGCAATGATGAGGCAGGCGATTGGTGGTGAGTTGGTGAAGTGGTGTGCAACTCGCTTTGGGACCAACTACATGTTCCTAGACAGCATTTATCGGAAACGTGAACGTTTCATGCAGTGGATGGGATCTCCTGAATTTTTGCAGAGCAAATGGGCCAATTCAAATATGGGTAGATTTACTCATACGAGATTTTCAAGTCTACAGTGGTGGGAGGGAATGAAATTTATCATTGACTCAGTCCAACCAATATACAGCTTACTTCGCTTTGCTGATCAGGACAAGCGGCCGAACATGTGCGAGGTATGTCACAACGTACAGAGTGTGAGAAATGAAATGCAATCTTTCTTTGGCCGCAATGTTTCCATGTACGAAGAGTATGTAGCGATTTACAACGCAAGGTTGAAGGACATCTTCTATGACACCTATGTGGTTCCAGGTAAGACGGATTCTGCTCATTGTAAACAAAAGTTTATAGTTTCACGTTCCATACACCTTATGCTCATTCGTGGTACTTTCTATTTGCAGCTTTTGTCCTGAATCCGAGGTATGCCTATACGTTTATTCCAAGTCCAGAAATGTGGAGCACACTGAAGGATGCTTTTCAGCGCATGACCGATATCTCGAGCGCCGTCCAGGCATTACAAGAGGCTGAGCTGTTTCGACAGAAACGTGGTGACTTTGGCACTCAATTGGCACAACAAATGGCGCATGACCCAAAGACAACTGCATCTTCATGGTGGATGATGAACGGGAACAAAACTCCCAGGCTGCAGGCCCTTGCTTTGCGGCTTGTTGCTCAATGTTGTTCGTCAAGTGGATGCGAGCGGAACTGGAGTACTTTTGCCTTGCTGCATACAAAGGTTCGCAATCGGTTGTCACACAAAAAACTGAACAAGCTTGTCTATGTGAACTACAACCTGCGCCTGCGACTTGCGGATGTTGCCGATCCTCCACGGGATCAAGAAGATTTTATTGACCAGCTAGCCCATCTTTCATTCTATGAGCCTAAAAATGCAGTGCGGGAATGGATGGAATATGGAAGGTCAAACAAAGCTCCTGTTCTAGACGAGGACGACGATGAAGGTGACACGCCGCTTCCATCTAATATTGTCGCTGATAAAATAAATCCGGCGGACCTCCGTACTTCTACAGGGGAAGATTGCATTAGTGATTGGGCACGGCGACATGTGGGTGACACTCATGTAGGGAAGCGGAAGTACCACATCGCGCCTAGCAAGGTTGTCCCGAAGCGCCAACGAGGCCAGGCAACGGGAAAAGGGAAACAGAAAGAAATAGAAGTCCTGAGCGGTGAAGACACTGATGATGGTGAGGGTGATAAAAGCCCAGAGTATCAGGAGTCTCAGGACAGCAGCTCTGGCGATGATGGTGATGATAGTAATGATGGGGATGGTAGCAGTGATGGTGATGATGCAATGATGGTGGTGGCAGTGGTGGCGGCAGTGGCGGTGCTACTGGCGGTGGCGGGGGCCGAGGCGTGTCACCTTCAAACCCACCTGCTGGTCTCTATTTTACAGGTACCAAGTGTACGTATATATGAACATGTTTTTATTATTTTGACTTATGAGTATTAATTATACTATGTGGTTCATTGCAGGGGAGACTGAGTTCACACATGCAACCCAGGACATTGACCATGGAGCACCGATGTCGCAGAGGAGAACGGTTGGACCGACGGATTACGACTCTCCACAGTTCTCTTCTAGCTCCTCCTACAGGGAATCCTCACAGTCTAGTTACCACTATCCTATACCGGAGTTGAGCATGCAGCCACCGATGAGATGGGTGTACGAATGGCAAGATCCCCATTGGTATAATATGTTACTTCAGGAATGGCAGACGACATCGGCCTGGACGGGCCAAACTTGGCAAGACTTCAAAGCTGAGTTGCTTGTAAGGCAGGGTTTGAATGTGATGTCCACCGCGGAGTATGAAATGGCCTCGCGATGCTACCGTTGTTTGTGTGAGAGGACTACTAAACTAACTATTTGTATTAACAATTATTTGTACCAGAGGACTACTGAACTATTTCCATGGACATTTGTACTATGTTTGTATGTAAAATAATATGTATGGATGTTTGTCTATATTTTTAGTTATTTTTTTCCTTAATTTACGCATATTTGATGCCAATTTTTTGTTGTCCATCGAACCGTTTCAAACCGGACGGTTACCGGTTCAAACCGGTCGGTTACCGGCCCAAATCGAGCGCTTTGGAGTACCCACAAAACCGGGTAAAACCGGTCGGTAACCGGCCCAAACCGGTCGGTAACCGGTCAATCCGAGCGGTTAGCCGCCAAAAACCGATTGCACGGGGGATTTGAATTCAAAATTTGAATTCAACCGGTTTCCACCAGTTACCGGTCAAACCGGTCCGGTATACCGTTACCGCCGGCCGGCGGTACGAACTACCGGACCGGTTTGGTTAACCCTGCCAGGGACCCAAACCGACAAACTGACCAATGGAAGATCGAAGTTCAAAATTCAAATTGGACATCGCCTCCCGACCGCCTCCTTCTCTCTTGCCGTCCTCGCCTCCTCGGCACCCGCCACCGCCCCCTGCGCCTCTTCCCTACCCTCGCCTCACTCTACGCCCGCCGCATTCCTCCTCGATTGCCTCCCTTCACGCCCGCCGCCTTCCGCCGGGCCGTGCAAACAGCCGTCGATTTGACCTCCGTCGCCACGCTCGCGAGCTCCATCAGCAACAAATCGAGCACCGCCGCCGTCGATTCGACCTCCGCCGCCGCGGAATCGAGCGCCGCCGCCGTCGCATTGGCTGGGTAGGACGAGGAATCCGTCCTCCTCGCGTGCTCTTCGTTGAGGACTCCCCGTCCTCTACGCTCAACGGAGCCGGCGGTGGAGGGCCAAGCGGAAGTCCGGCGAAGGGGCCGTGCGGAGGTCCAGCGACGCGTCGCTTGTAGGTCCGGCGAAGGGGCCGCGCGAGGTGTTCATCTGTCAGCTGGCCTTGCTTGCGAGGATTCGTCTCCACCCCTGACCCGTTCCTCCATGCACCTCTACGCACACACCATCGAGAGCCATCGCCGTCGTCTCCACACCACCGCCGGCCCCGTCGTCCGTATGCACGCCACCACCGGCGCCGCCGTCTACCGTCTCCTCCACGCATATGCCGTCGACGTCGCCGCCGCTGTCTCCTAATCTCCTCCACGCCCACCACGTCGCCGCTCTTCCCTTTAATTTCCCGTCGGCCGCATCGGTCGCCTCGCGCTACCTCAAGGTTGGCAAGGACGCAGAGCGTGTCGGCGTCGGGGCTCCGTGTACCTATCGCCTTCCTCGAGTACACTACCGGAAAATCCATAGGTTCCGTGAGCCTGATCCTTTGCCGTGAGCCAAACGTCGGGCTCAGGGCAAAGACACCATTTACCGAGAGCCAGGACAGGCAACACTCGGCAAAACAAAAACTCTCGGCAAAAGTGATGTTTGCCGAAAGCCCCGGCGGGAAGCTCACGGCACAAGGACAGCTCTCGCCAAAAGAAATCTTTGCCGAGAGGTCTAAGAGGCGTGCTCTCGGCAAACAGGCGGCCATCGGCATAAGTAGGCACGTGGCACAGGCGTTCGTCCGCCCTATGACGGCCGCAAACGGGGGGCTAACGGCCGTCAGCGACTACGTACCTAGCGGCAGAGGTAGTCTTCCGAGTCCTGATCCCCTTACCTTTTTCTGATCTGCTCCGATCTGATCTCGTCCACTGAAACAACTACTAATTAGGCCTTTTCTTTGTCCCTAATTTGCAATCAAACCCTAGCAGCAAATCGATTGCAAAAAAAAAAACATCTTCTAAACATCCATGGGATTCTGGTCCAGTGTTTGATCTGTGCAGTCGTAGTGCGTCCAGTGTTCGATCTGTGCAGTCGTATAGTGTGAATTTCTGTATTCCATGCAATGCGTCTAGGGATGCCCAGGTAATCAGGTTTCAATGAGGTTTTCTTCTGCAAATTTCATGTATTTTATGCCTGTGTGTCTACATAATTTTTTCAGAGGCTAAAGCAAGAGCTTAATGTATATTATCAGTAATGCATGCCATTAGTAAAAAAAATGTTATTTACGCTATTAGCACTCATGTAGAGTTTGAAGTTACAATCTGCTGCATGAGATGGGTGTTAAAACAAGATGCAGAGAAACATTGGTACAATGATGGAGGGACATACAGCAAGCCACCGCAAGTGTCAGGTCAGGTGTTCAGGTCTAATTTGTTAATGTTCTCATATATTTCATTATATTTCAATTGCTGACCTTGATGAGGTATTTTTTATCGAGTATCAGCTAAGAAGGTGTTGGTACTTCTGCCAGCAGATAGCTGAGATGCGTCTAGGATAGTTTCCATGATAAAGAATGAATCATAGTGCACTGTATGACATGTGTAAGAGGCAATTAGTACTAATTAAGGTGTTTCTTGGCTTTCGACACACAAGTTTGTTTGTTATGCTAATCCATATGAGTACGCTTGTTATTTTTTTAGTCCGAATTGTTTCTCTTGACATATTTTATACATATAAGTATAGAAATCAACCGAAACTGAGCCAAATTTTTATGTGAGTGATTCTATAGATGATTTTTAGTAGCTATAATCCTCTTAGTTTTCTTGAATGAATTTGCTAATTCCTTTTGTACTAACTCTCAGTGTATGGTCTGTAGTTGCTTGGTTATACAACATATATAGATTTATAGTTTTATGGGTTTTGGAATTTCTGTCTGTACATTCATCTTCGGAGCTAATCTTTTCTCTAAGACATTCCTTAAGGTTTGGCCTGACAAATGTTTATTCAGACAAAGTTGATCTTATGTCCATTGTTTTCCCCCTTCCTTTCTTCAGAGAATTTGTTAGTGACTGCATACCAAATAATTGTCAAACTTGTAGATCTTGGTTTGGCGAACAGCCACTTAACAGAGATGATGACTACTGAGACAGGAGCATATTGTTGGATGGCCCTTGAGGTTTCTATTATTCATTCATATCTGTTTTTGTTGATGAGTTGCTAACGTCAGAGTCATTCATACCATCTCAGAGGTAAAATTTACTAGCTGCATAGTTAGCTCAGCTGTTCAATGTAAAGGAAATGACATGTCTTCCTTTTCTTTTCAGATTTGCCTGTGTCTGCACGAGTTCTGGGAAGGTCCATGTCATCAAGATTAGAGCAGAAGCTAAGTAGGAGCAAGATGGCAAAGGTGTAAAATGTCAGGAGTTGGCCTAAGGATTGGTGTCCATGGATCTTCCAGGCAACATATTTTCGTCAGGCTTTGATGGTTGGTGGACGCATATTTGTTGGATGCAGAGATGATCAGTTGCATTGTCTCATAGTCACCACATAGCTTTAAGCATTTTCATTGGAGGATGTTGTGTCATGCTTTTGTACAATTGCTCTGTCATGTGTTTAGTCAGACTATTTGAATTACTCATCATGTTCATAGTACATTACTCAATTGGTGCATCGTAGTATAGTACAATTCAGTGGGAGCCAAGAGAAAAAATAGTGCCATATAATAATATGCAATTTTTTAAGCTCCTATCAGTTAAGGATTCTACACATTATTTTTTGATAAATGTTTGTGCTTATTTCATACTATTATTTTCTTATCATTAAATGTACCCCGTAGCAAAGCACGGGCACGATCCTAGTCCTTGACTAAGCTGATGACAGATCAATGGTCTAACAATGAACAACTTAGAGCCATCCTTTTCAGTGCAGCAAAAATGTCCCTTAAAAAGTCACCATAAAGAAATGAGCAAATTAAATCAATGCCATGAAAATTATATGACTTTCCTCATAATTCACAAGCTAAGTTGTTTACATACATGGTCTATTAAATTTTTTTGACCTGAAAATTGCCCTCGTCAATTGCTTCAGTTTGATTGTTGTATATGATAGCCTTACGTGACTTTCGTACCTCATCTTTGGTCACTTGGTAGGGACAAAGACTGCAAAGCACTAAAGCAATAAGTTGCAGTCTCTCTATGTTGGCCTTCAGCTTCAAACTGCTACCAACACGCATCAACTCCCTTGTCACAAACACAGTGACGGTGAACGAGGTAAATATCAACAGTTTTCTCCTCTTACCCTTTGTCTTTACCATTTTCCAATCCACCCTGAAGAGTCAGTCGTGTGGCTCTTTTTCCATTGTGATGAACTGCATAAATCACTAGCTCAGTTACTCAGTGGAGTTCATAGAACTACACATTGGCTTGTCTTCTCATATATTATCTTAATAGAATCAGCAATACTAGCTGACCCTCTCCTCCTGTGATGCAAAATGATAAAAAAAATTGATCTGATTGATATACTTCGATGCGAACAAGACCAGGGCGTACAACTTCATTACATCTTATGCATATTAAGCTGAATAGTGTGACATATTATGAGGTACTGTGACATCAAACATTTTATCTTTCCTAACAAATGGTGCATGCCAGTAAAAGAATTAGGGAAACCACTACCATATTGTCTTATGTTCTACTTACAACAGTTACTTCCAATCCCTTCTCATATATCTGATTATTAGCATGGTCGTGTCTATTTTCAATAGCAGGAAAGACCATGGCAGGATAAAAACTCTCAGGATCACGCATATTATGTTCAGTCCTCATGCTTGCCTTGCTTTCAAGTTCAATTCTTCAAGGGATATACCCTTATTTTGGCACTTAATTTGCATGCATTCTTAACTACCTTCTCAACACAGTGCTCTTGCAGGATATAAAACTATGGGCCATGACTGCTCAAGTGGTGGATCTCTACATGGTTCAGTTTTACTTATATTTAGTGTTTAACTTCATGGTTCATTTTTATTGGATTTAGTTGTGTAACTGTAGCTTGGATCCTTTGATTTAGATTTTGAGCTATTGTGTTTTAGTAGTGTTTGGATTATTCACCAACAGTTTATAGCTAATTTTGCCACGCTCCTCCTACTACCACTCTGTCAAATTCATAATTATTGATCCACGATTCAGAATCTTGAAGTGTCTTATGGCACGGACTGCTATGCTGATTGTTCTTTTAAAAAAAAATCTCCTTTTACTTCGATCAATTGATCTGTTAACCAATTGGTTTGGCTTCATACATCATGATTATTCTTGAATAACTTCAAATTTAAGTTGTCCTGGCCTCAGTTCAGTTATATGGATATTGGATGGTCATTCTATATTGCTATCTTTTGAATTCTTGCTTCAGTGTATCTTGCTTTAGTTATTAAATATTATGTATTATATCATTTTTGGAGCACAACTTTTATAAGTCTATTTTCTTAAAAAGTAAGGTCTTGTTGTCGCCTTCACATGGAGTAGGGAAAAGTATTTAAATCGTGACTTCTGAAATTCTAAATGCATTTTTTTTTCTTTTCTCCCTCTTATGAGAACTTTTTCTATGTAAAACTACTGGTTCTATCCAATAATCCTTCAATAAATAATTCTAGACTGGCACATATTATAACTGTCTATCCATACTGTGTTAGGGCCCACGTATGATAAATGTAGTTGTCACATGATTTCCTTCACATGTCAAACGATCACCACTGGCCAACTCTGATGGCGCGGCAACGCCGCGCCCCATGTTTTCTAGTTTCTTGCTAATGCAAAAGCATACTCGGCAACAACTGTCTTTCCTGCTGAAGTATGGGCCTCAACAAAGACTGATTCACCCTTCTCAAGATAATATATAGCCTAAGCTTGGTACACAAAAAAAAATACGAATTAGCAAATTGGCAATTACATTGAGCATTTAAAAAACATATGTTTCTAGTTCAAAGACAGACAGGTAGGTGATAGCAACTAAATGCATGCCTCCTTGTAAAACATAATTCCTACAGGAAATATGTAGGAAAGAAAATATCTGTTAACTTGATTTTTTCCCTTCCATTCGAAATTCATGAGGTAATCTTGTATGGGTGTACATCTTCACCCACATGACTTGAGAACCTTGCGGCTCATAGACAGCCAAAAATGTACAAGAGGGTACTCATGTCGACCTTTTCCGAAAAGATTTGGACGTCCAGAATTTCACGCCTAGCTTATGCGGTGGATTGTCTAGGCCCACTATGGATACTCTAGGGCCCTCACCATACACACATATCTAGGACCGTGCCCGGATGACCAAAACAAATTTGGTATTAAACGTATCCTCCCATTTGTGACATATGGTAGTACGGAAAAATGCTCAAGCGCAGGTCAACAACGAATGGTCCTCAATCAACTCAAGCGGATCTATGCCCGAGACTCCATTCTCAAGGCCCTACACCATATCTGCAAGTCGCGAAGATCATTTTTATCAACAAATTCCACTAACCATTATTAACCAAAGTACCATAATCGATACCGTTGTTGATTAAACTAACCATTCCATTTTCCAATTACACCTATCACTCTACTACTAAGCATGGCTAAGCATTAAGCAAAATAAATTATATTAACACATACTACATGAGTGACACGGCATATGGTAAAAAGGTCAAGGAATGGTAAAATGCATCAAATAGTATCTACAAGACAACAACATATATACCCTAATGCAACCCATAGCCATATTGATATATAAATATTTACAAACATAGGTATTTTAACATACTTAGCTGCTTGCCTTGAGCTTCTTCGGTTTCAGCCGCTTCCTCTCTAATTCTCCCTCGGTCTCGGGCTCAACAGCTTCGGTCTCCGGCGTTTTGCACACTAAAAGGATGAATGCATGCATGCATTAGAGAAGATGCCATGATGCGAATGAAATGCATGAACATGATTGATGGTGGAAAACACCACAATAAATTAACTAAAACAGCCACAAGCCCAAGAGATGCATAAAGACTAACCGAAAAGATTTAAACTACTAGAAAGCAATAGAATAGGACATATAAATTCTAAATCATGAAATTAAGGCCTAGCTTAAACATTTTATGTTCTCCTATTAAAACAAGATTAGAAGAGTTGGTTTTGCATTAAAAACATTTCTACATTTTTAAATATTAATTAAGCAAGTCAAACCTCATGAAACAAATTAAATCCTAAAAGCCATGTTTATAACATAAATAAATAGGATTAGCCATTTTATCATTTTCTAGCTATTTACTAGCATTTATCCATTTTCAGCCGGCAAATATGTATTTTAATTAAAACAATGGTAAAAACATGTAAACATTGGTAGCAAACTACAGATCTAGCATATGCATGATACAGGGAATCTAATAAAATTTTACTTAGCATTTTTTTAGAGCAGTGGAATATTTAATATGAATTTAATAAGCTTTAAGCAAGATAAATCATAAATAAATCTACGCAGCAGAGCAAAATGCGAAAACATCTTGGTATGAAACTTAATCTGCAAGAAATCAAACAAAACAAGAATCATAAGTTTTTGAGCAGCATAAAATTTACTGCACATTTTGTAAGTTTGCAGCCGGACAGCCGGTTGAAACAATGGTTAAAACTGTGCGCGCAAAACACCCTGGGAAGTCTTAGACCTACGCGTCGCCCACCCACAACAGCAGCAGCTGACAGCAGAACCCCACGGGTCACAGATCTGGAGATTAGGGAGGAGGAAGGTGGAACAGTGTTTAGGTCCCCAACCTCTTCCCCCGCGGCGTGCAGATCGACGGCGGCGCGGTGCCAAGGGCAAGGTGAACTTCCTATAGAGTATAGAGCAGAGGAAGAACCACCAGGTCGCCATGGAACAGAAGCACAAGCCGGTGACAGCCTCACGGATGAGTCATCGCATATGCAAACACCATTCTAGCCTTACTTTTGAGTCCACATTTTTTTTATTACAGATAAAGCAAGAAAAATGATAACAATACGAAGTTCAATTCTGCCCAGCCAGTACAAATCATTATTGTTACTCGCCATTCTGCCAGTAGAGATCAAATTGTCAGTCGCAATGCAAATGACACTAAGAAATTCGCTGCTGTCAACTCCATAAATCTAGCCTAACCAGCAATGCTGTAGTACCAAAAAACACAGTTTCTTCTGCCAAGCTTCAGGTCATTACATATCAAATTGTAATTGCAGTGCAAATGACTAAAAGAAACTCTATGCTTGGAAACTGCTTCGATCTGCTTATCATTTCAAGCCTAACCTCTAAGTAGCCTACCAGGCCAAGCCTCCAACAATCTACATACCATTTCAAGCCTAACCAGAAATGCCTGAGGACAAAAAAGACAGTTTTTCCGCCCAGCTCCAAGCCATTACAGATAAAACTGCTACTTGCAGTGCAAATGACTAAAAGAACTTTGCTATCGGCAGCCCCTTCAATTTTCCCATCATTCCTAGCTGAACCTGCAAGTACCCAACCACACGGCAAAACCGGACAAAGGCAATCCGCTCAGTTCCCTCTATAGCGAACCGGGCAAGGGCAATCTTTTCAGCTGCCTCTACAGTGCAGAGCGGGTTTTGAGCAAGAATCCACCTCTTGTAGGCCTCCACTCTGTGAGAAGTCCGATTCCTTAGGAAGTCCAGAAACTGAAGGGCGTTCAATAACGCAATCTGTTCACTGTCAAGTTCAGTCTGTCCACGAACTTCAGTTAGACCCAGGGCCTTTAGTGCTTTTCTCTGTTCGTTGCTCAAGCAATGTGGATTCTTTAGATCTACAGTTGGAATGCTGTAAGTATTCTGGTTGAAGGTGAATGTTGACATCAGCAGATCGTTTTCCTCAACAGCCCTCTTCCACTCATTAACATATGGCATATGCTTCAGAATCTCCCTCAGGTCCTCTTTTGGCAACACATGTCTGACGAAGTCATACAACATCCTGAACAAATCCGAGTATGTGGCAATGGGTGCCAATGAACCATGGTTGTAATGTAGACTTCTATGCACATCAAACTTCATAAGCGTGAGAAGGTCCTGTATATCCTTTGGAGGATTACCACTGAACAGAACGTCCTGGATTATATCATGTACAGCCATTATGTTCAGTCTGGTCCCACGGTTCAGAGCCATGATATCAGGAACATATTTATCTGCCACTTGAATAACTGGAGTCAAGAGTCTGACACCTCTGAATGTCACCTTCCCTGATTGAGACACAAGGATGTTGCTAGAGTCAAAGGGCGAAAAGAAGGAAAATTTGCTCTCATTCATCCTTAGCCCCTTGAGCATAGACCGAGCAATTTTCTTTGTTGTTTCAGCTGCAATCAGAAAGTTCTTGTTGAAATCAGTTTCACCCGGCAAGACATGCTTGTCGTCTCGAATAGAATATTGGTTACACCGGACCACTGGATGATGTAATTGTAGGAAGTCAATCAAGGGCAGACCAGAATCATGAGCAACCACTTCCTGATGGCCACCACCCCCCTCCTTGACATAGTGGTCATACGAAATATGTGACAAATACTTCAACACAGGATATGGGTCAAGCCGAAAAGGATCAGGAGCTTGATCAGGAGGAAGGACATCTTCACCATATTGTTCAAGAGCAAAAAGACCTTGCAGATTAAAGAAATCTTCATCATCAGATTCTTGAGGCGCAGCAAAAAGACGATCCACATCGGGCAGATCTTCATCTTCATAATCTTGAGGCACAGCAAAGAGACCCTCCAGTACATCATAATCAGATCCTTCCAGAGGACCATCAGCACGTTGTTCAGGAGCTTCAGGAGCCTCCACAGCAGGTTTGAGGAAATTCAGGAGCCTCCTCCACGGATTGTCCATTGCCAATCACTCTGCCAAAATGTGAGAACATTGGCATATCAGAATTGGTTAAACACATGAAGGTAATTAAACGAACAAACCACAAACAATACAAAACAAAATCACTAGCAAAGTGACATTGTGTTTAGTCGGGACACAGATCATGTCTACCAGTGGCGGAACCAGGAATTTTGAGGGGGGGGGGGGGGGGGCGAGCAGACAGTCAGACACCATTGTCATATCATGTTACATACCATATATACATATATTAAGGGGGGGCGAGCAGACAGTCAGACACCATTGTCATATCATGTTACATACCATATATACATATATTAAGTTATACTTTCATAACATTAAAGAGTACTTTAGGTTTATTCTAAGTAAATTATTTTATTTTTTATGGAATTACATGTAGATCTTTGATACCAAAATACTTAGGTGTTGTTGTAAATGTGTACGCTTTTACATATAAACTTGGTAAAACTAGAGAAGTTAGATTTCACGACGGGTGTAACATGCATGCTCTGCTCATAAATTCTTCCATTCAAAGTAAATGGATTTTGAAAAGCTGGATCTAGTTCGCACTTGTCATTCCTTGATGGCGTGATGAGAGCTACATTAATTTACATGGAATACTAGTAGTTGTCAGTTGAACCAGGGGCAATGCATAATCTCAAGTGGAGTGCCCTAAAGTTTCTATCATTTGAAAGCGTAGGAATAGATATGTATATGCCCAATACATTCCATGTTAGGTCACATGCATTCTGTAGGCGAAGGGAGAAGATCCATGCCTAGCACCAGCCTTTTTCTTTGGCATTGCGTATAACACAGGGGGTTTGGAATTTTTTCCCTGGATTAGGGGGGTCATGGTCCCTGCCAGCCCCCCCCCCTGGTTCCGCCACTGATGTCTACTGCTTACCTAACAGTAGCAGTGGCCACGGCACACGATCCTAAGGTGTATAGCATCAAAACAATCTGATCGTGGCCGAATCGCAATGAGAGAATATTAAATATGCCAAACAAGAGTGGCTCTCAACAGTGAAACGGTCCTATAGCATCAAAACAATCTGGGCGTCACACTATTTCTGTGTCAGGATCCTGCCAAAACAAGGAAACCCACCCCCGTCTGACCGTATCGTGCCAAAACAACCAAATCCGTCCCCCGCCTCATGCCAAAACAACCAAATCCGCCCCCGTTTCATGCCAAAACGAAATCCAACCCCGTACCATGCCAAAACGAAATCCAACCCCGTACCATGCCAAAGCAACGAGATCCAACGTTACCCTCTGAAGGGAAAGCCGCAAAACAATCTGAACCCTAGCGCACACGAAATGCGGAACCCACAATCAAATCCGAGTTCGGAGTGCGAGAGAAATACCAGGACTGCAGCGCGAGTGGACGGGGCAGCGAGTGGACGGGGCAGCCGAGGGAAGGAGTGTGGAGACGCCGCCACGAGAGATCCGCTCGAGCACGAACCCTGGCGCAACAAGAGACTGTTCGGCAAGCTGGGCTCGCCTGCCTTCTCCTCCTGCTTTGGCTTCCGTTTCCGTTCGCTTTTGGGCTGCCTTCTCCTCCTGCTTTGGCTTCCGTTTCCGTTCGCTTTTGGGCTTTCGTTCGCCTGTCTGGTTAGCCAGCGGAAAAAGTCCTTAGGTCCCCAACTATCGACCAAATTTGATTTAGGTCCCTAAACTCAAAACCGGATAAAACGCATCCTATCCTTCAACTTGTACATCCCTGGGTTTGTAAGAGCAGTTTCCTATAGTAACAGTGGTTTTTGGTTTTTATTTTGTTCCTCCTATTTATTTCGGCTAAATATTATTTAAAAATTATAAAAAACCATAGAAAATATGAATAAAAATATAATTTTATCATCCTCCATATGTATCTATACATTAAATATATACTATGGTATCTTTTAGTGCAAAAATTTTATTTCACCTTTAAATCTATGTTTTCTATAAATAAAATAACTAAGTTATATATATAATACAATAATATGATTTTTAGTAATTAATTGGAATAATTTATGGTTGTTGCTTCTATATTCTAATTGTGGTGAAATTTTTATGGTAGACTAATTATTGTAGGTTTAAACTGTAATAAAAATTTTTATATTCAGACGAGTCCAAAAAGACAAGATTTTTCATTATATAATTTTTCTAGGTTTTACTATATTTTTTTGAAAGATTTAGCGAAATAAATAACTAAAAGAAAACAACAAAACCACTACTATTGTATCAAAACCGCTATCAAAACCGCTCAAGGATGTAATATAAACAGTTTTGTAAATTAAGAATGTGTTTTACCCGATTTTAGAGTTTAAGGATCTAAATCAAACTTGGACGATTTGAGAATTTAAGGATCTATCAAACTTGAGCGATATGAGAATTTAAGGATCTATCAAACTTGAGCGATATGAGAATTTAAGGATCTATCAAACTTGAGCGATAGTTGAGGGATCGCCTTAGCCAGCCACCAACAGCGGGTGGCGGCTGGCTGGCCCAGCCAGCCCACCAGGGCGGTAGCAGCTCCTCATATCCCTTTTTGCTTGGGTAAGATCTACTAAAACAAAAAAATAGATCTAGGTCAAATAGATCTAGGTCGTGTTTACTGTACTTTTTTTACTATTTATCCTCCTCACCGAACACGCTTCCAACACATAAAGCTCTCTTCCTCCCAACTAAACACCCTCCTACTGAAACTAATAAAAATAAAAATAGATACCGGGGGAAAGGGTAAGATCTAACCGAAAATCTAGAAAATAAGTGTAGATCGATCTTACCGACGATAAGAACTCAGGTTCAGATCTAACAGAAAGAAAAAAATAACAGCAAAAAAAAAAAGGTCAGATCCAACAGAAAAAAAAATAACAGCAGATGTACAAAAAAGGGTCAGATCTAACAAAAAGAAAAATAAAGGTCAGATCCAACAGAAAGAAAAAAAAATAACAGCAGATGTACATAAAAGGGTCAGATCTAACAAAAAGAAAAAAAACAGATGTACAAAATACATAACATTACCATCCAAAAAAACCGATACCGACGATGAGTGTAGATCGACCTTACCGACGATAAGAACTCATGGTCAGATCTAACAGAAAAAAAAATATCAACAGATGCACATAAAAGGGTCAGATCTAATAGAAAGAAAAAAATAACAACAGATGTACAAATAGATAACATTACCATCCAAATAAAATGATTACCGATCGATCTTACGGACGACAAGTATAGATCGATCTTACCGACGAAGGAATACAGGCCGAAGGAGGCTGGCGGCCTTGGCGGCATACAGGCCGAAGGAAGGCTGGCGGCCTTGGCGGCATACAGGCCGAAGGAAGGCTGGCGGCCTTGGTCGTCATACAGGCCGAAGCAAGGACGGCGGCCTCGGCCGAGTTCTCCATGCAGGATGGATGTATACACACAGGGGAGACGAGAGAGCGGCCAGGGCTGTCTCTTCTCGAGCAGAGGGGGAGGTGCAAGCTGCGGAGGGGATACCGTATTTATAGCCCGTGTAAGAAAAGAAGAGTCGTGGCCTCGTGGGTTACTGCTCCCTTCATCCTTTTTAAGTTTTAAAGTCAATAATTTTAATTTTGACTATAAATAATAAAAAAATCGTAATGTTTGATCATCTATAAAGTATGTAATTAGATTTATCATTTTAAACTTCGTGTTTAAAACAAACTATTTTTGTATATATTTATAGTCAAAGTTGATAAATATTAACTTTGACCAAATGTATAAATACTTATATTTTGGGACGGAGGTAGTATATAAAATGAGTAATAAAATGAATAAATAAACTGTAGTAGCGCGTCTGTTACGGATTTTAGTAGTATTATTATTAAATTATAAAGCAAAGGAGAAATAATTTCTTTAAAAAGAAAGGAATATATTAAATTAGAAGCATACTTACAAAATAGAGCTACAATGTTTTTTTCTAAAGCACAGTGTTTTTCTAAAGCTACAGCTACAGTCTTTTTATACAATCTGAAAACATGAAATAGAGTGATAGAAATTAAAGGTGAGTTGGGTTGCTCTAAGAGCAATATTATGGTGGGCTAAAAAAGATTAAATGATGACGCAGAGGAGAGAAGAGAGGGAAAGGTGGGGCTGTAAAGTTTATAGCATGCTTGGACACAAGACCAAAAAACTATGTCAGCGTGATATGAGCTATGACTTTATTATATGGGTGGGCTATATTCGGCTGTACAGTATTATTAATCTTGCCTCGCGGTGGCACGAGTAAAATATTGACCCAGGGCAAACTTTGGGCTTCTTTAGACGGGGGACGTAAAGTTGGTGAAAGTTGGCGAAATGTCACGTCCATCCTTTTGACACTAATTAGGAGTACTGAATATAGACTAATGATAAAACTAATTACACAGATGGACTCTACATCACAAGCCGAATCTATTAAGCCTAATATGTGCCGTCATTAGCGCATTTTTAATGACGGGTTACTGTAGCATGACAGTGTCTAATGACGAATTAATTAGGCTTAATAGATTCGTCTCACGATGTGGAGTCCATCTATGTAATTAGTTTTTTTTTACAACTATGTTTAACACTCCTAATTAGTGTCCAAACATTTGATGTGATAAGTTGGCAAAATAAGTTGGCGAAAGTTGACGGACCGCAAAGGCGCCCACTACCAAACAAGTGTATTCATGAGACTACCTAACAAATGCATTCATGAGAGATGCCCAACAGTTCTCGTGAGACAATATTGAATGAATGACATCTAGGGAAGAGCACCAGCCATTATATTAATGGTAGTGTAAGTGTTTTCTTGGTAGCAATTCTATCACGAAGATCACGATAACTAAATATAATTTAATTATAAAATTAATTATGAAGATGGATACAAAATTACGGGATGAATAGCCTAATTAATCTCTCATTACTTGTTGTTTACAATATCATGAAATTATCTAATTATGACGTAATTAGGCTTAATAAATTCATCTTGCAGTTACATCTAGGTTATGAAATAAGTATCAGTTATTTATATTTAATACTCATAACTCGTATAAAACATTCAAATTTACTAGTAAACTTATGGAACTAAACACGACTGAAGTATATTAGATACAGAGAATGTGTACATGCAATCAAAGCGTTCAATTTTTTTACAAAAATACTAGTCTACTATCATTGTGGCCTATATTTATATAAAATACTATAAATATTTATGTTTCTATGTAAATTAACTTTAAAATATATCTTATATAATAAATGTTATTGTTTTTATGTAGATTTAGTTGAAGTTTACTGTTTGATTTTGAAAAACAAGATAAAGTACCGTGCATCGACCTGACGGTGAAAAGCAGACGACCCGAAAAGTCGCTGCAGCAGCGAGCACTTCCAAACACGCCCAGCCCAATCAAACGTGGGACCGATGCTGATTTCATGGCCGACAAGTTGCAACTGCAACCGGCCCTACTGGAAGGAGCGGCCGGTTGTGCGTGGCGCCGTGGCCGGGCCCTCTGGAATCGATTTGACGACTTTAGCGCCAATCTCGATATGGACAATAATTATTAATAAAGGAAATGCGGGACCACGCATGCCGGGACAACCTGCACGGACTAGTCTGTATTAGTTCAGACAACTTTCTTTTAAAAAAAACATTATTCATCTAATTTTTTCCTACTCATTCCATCTCCCACTCACATAACACGCTTCCCAGCACGACCTACAGTGTTTTTCTGGATCTACAATGTTTTTTCTTTCAATCTAAACTCACCCAGGGTTAACCAAACCGTCGGGAACCGGTCCGGTTTCCCGACCAAACCGCCCCGGACCGGTGGCGGTTCGGGGCGGTCTGAACCGGGCAAAATTCAAAATTTTCAAATTTAAATTCAAAAATGGAAAAATGTCGTAAAAATTCCTAAAAATACTTCAAGGTGCGTTTAATCTATTGGTGTAAAAAGTTTTCAAATATTTGCTCATTTGGTATTTTTTTTTGGCAAATACAAGTTAAATCAAAAAAGAAAAAGAAAAAAAGTGGTTGGCCCATTAAGGCCCATTTTTTTTGGACGCAAACCGGCCGGCTAACCGCCAAACCGGTCCGGCTAACCGCTCCAACCGCCGGATATGTGAATTTGAATTCAAAATTTGAATTTGTTCGGTTTCTAGCGGTAACCGGTCAAACCGGACCGGCTAACCGCTACCGCTGGCCGGTGGTTCGAGGTCCCGGTTCGAAAAATAAAACCCTGCTCACCACTATCCCCAACCCATGGTGTCTATGGATAGTATCCATGTTGCGACACCACCATAGAAACTATTCATTCCATCTCCCACTCACATAACACGCTTCCCAGCACGACCTACAGTGTTTTTCTGGATCTACAATGTTTTTTTCTTTCAATCTAAACTCACCCAGGGTTAACCAAACCGTCGGGAACCGGTCCGGTTTCCCGACCAAACCGCCCCGGACCGGTGGCGGTTCGGGGCGGTCTGAACCGGGCAAAATTCAAAATTTTCAAATTTAAATTCAAAAATGGAAAAATGTCGTAAAAATTCCTAAAAATACTTCAAGGTGCGTTTAATCTATTGGTGTAAAAAGTTTTCAAATATTTGCTCATTTGGTATTTTTTTTGGCAAATACAAGTTAAATCAAAAAAGAAAAAGAAAAAAAGTGGTTGGCCCATTAAGGCCCATTTTTTTTGGACGCAAACCGGCCGGCTAACCGCCAAACCGGTCCGGCTAACCGCTCCAACCGCCGGATATGTGAATTTGAATTCAAAATTTGAATTTGTTCGGTTTCTAGCGGTAACCGGTCAAACCGGACCGGCTAACCGCTACCGCTGGCCGGTGGTTCGAGGTCCCGGTTCGAAAAATAAAACCCTGCTCACCACTATCCCCAACCCATGGTGTCTATGGATAGTATCCATGTTGCGACACCACCATAGAAACTATACTCCACAACACATAGTTTATTGGTATGGGTTCCTAACCCTCCATGTAGGATAGTTTCCATAGCATTAATTAAGTTGCCACATATGAAAGTTTGCTTATGTGTCACTCTAATAAATAAAAGAGAGAGTGAGAAAAGGAAGAAACTAGGTCTTGCATGAGACCTAGTTTCTACACGAGAACCTATGCAATAGACACTACCAAACTATGCATTGGGAGAGTATGGTGTCTTCATAATAAATTATAAACAAATATGATTGGTGGAGAGAATAGAGAGTGGATTTATTAGGGACTCACACTAAGAAACCATGGGTTGTAGAGTACAGTGTCTATGGTGGTGTGTTGATGATATGGCAACATGGACACCACCTATAGACACCATGGGTTGGGGATGGCATAATAAACACTCTTTATTTTCTGCACCAATCATATTTGTTTCTTATTTATTATGAAGACACCACACCCCTCCAATGCATAACTTGGAAGTGTCTATTGCATAGGTTCTCGTGTAAACACTAGGTCTCATGCAAGATCCAGTTTCTTCCTTTTCTTATTCTCTCTCATTTATTAGAGTGATACACAAGCAAATTGTCCTATATGACAGCCTAATTAATGTTATGGAAACCATCCTACATGGAGGGTTGGGATGGCCTTATGGTGGGCTGCAAGAAGGCTAAATGCTGATGTGGAGGAGAGAAGAGAGGGGTGGTGGGCTGTAAGTTTACAGCCCGCTTGGACACAAGAACCAAGAAAATATATGTGAGAAATATGTGGGCCATGTATTTATTGTGAAGGTGTAACCACTATATGGGTGGGTTGTACGTATCCATTCAGCCAGCTGCGGGCTGTATTATTGTAACACCCCTGGTGTTAATCATCAGTTCAGTCTAATGATGGAATAAAGAACTTGGGGTTAATGCATAGTCAAGTGTTATATTGGTCGCTTAAATTTAAAAGGGGAGATCTGGGTGGCAATTAAATATAGCTAAATTTTGGTCGAAACATTTGGGAATTCGAAATTATGGGAATTACTCAACTGTTGGAGAAATGGCTAAAGCCCATAATTTGACTGATGGATATTTTTAAGAGGCTTGGTTTAGTAAAAGAAAAGAAAGAAAGGGAAGAGGAAAGGAGTTGTGGAATTTCTTTAAGTATTAACGAATGTGATTTTTGGTCAAGCTTGAGAGTTTTAGAGTTGAGCTCAATCACATGTCTGAATGGTGGATAAGGCTTAAAGTGAATGTATAGGACACCAGTTTATGTGGTCACATTTGGAGAATAGAGGAAAAGAAAAATATAAAAGAGCAGGAAGGAATGAGGCGTTGGGAAATTTCACCAAATCTGAAAATGATGATTTTTGGCCAACTTTGGGAGCCATTTAAAGGAAATTCTGTGCAGCAAGGATAGCACTTAGCAAGCAAAAGGGAAACCCGTAGGTATGGTTAACACTTTTATGTGGAAGAGAAAGGAAGCATTCGAATTTGGATGACTGAAAGTAAATTTAAAGGAGGCTAAGTTAAACTGAGTGTGGCGTATCTGCAGTCAAGTTCAGAGATTAATTCCAAGTCAATCTCTGATCCTGTGGTCGATCTCTCTTAAGAGAAATGGTAGTGTTGAGCTTATATCATAACTTTGGTTCAGGTTTGAGTGAAGATTGTATTCGAAATTGGAGCAGATGTGGATTTGATTTTCGAGTTCAGAGAAAAAGGAAAAGAACTAATTAAAAGGAACCATTTGACCCCAAAGTCAAAGAGGTGACAAATGTTTTGAATTTCGGAAGTTAAGAAATTCTAAATAAAGTTCACCAGATAAGCAACTTGGTGGTCCATACGTGGTGGAAAAATTTGTGGAAAGGATGCTTCAATTAAATGGAAGAAGGAAAATCGGAAATGGCACTATTCACCATCCGACACAAGTACTTAGCCAATTTCAGATTTCGACTGAAATTTCGTATTGAGCAGCGATTTTCAAGGCCGTTTAGCCATTGATCTGTGGGTGGTATGACCCAGGTGTCTTAAACAAAGTAGTTAAGGTAACTATGATGAACAACTTTTATTATTGGGTCACCCTCAGAAACTGGCTAGATCAAGGAGAAAAACACGAAAGAAAATCGATCAAAGGCTGTTTTCAGAGAAATTCAGTTAATTAGCAGTTAAGTTGAAATCGATCCAATTGAGTTTGAAATTGAAGTTTTCTGCAGAAACTTACAACTAGGAAGTTGTTCTATTAAAGGTGAATTTCAAATGTGTCTTTAGCACCTGAGGCATGTTCTATTCAAAATTTGAGAGTAATTTGGAAAATTCAGTTAGGGTTCTGAATATTGGGGGAAGTTGCAGCAGTGACTTTGAAGCTCAAATTCGGTGTCAATTCGTGCTCAGATGAGTGAAGTGTCAAAATAAGAAATGAAATTGAATGATTCATCTACAAGTTTCATGTTGAGAGATTTGGATGTTACCGTGCAGTTTTGGGAGAAAATCAAGCTCAAAGATTGAACCAGAATATAATTCAACAAAAATTAGATTTTCAGAGGCTGAGTGGGAATATCTCAAATTAAGCTCAAACCATTGAGAATTTGACAGAGGTCCAAAAATAAGAAATGAACTTCAAGTCAAGGCAAAGAACTTTTGTATTTTGAGGAACAGCAGGTTCTATTCAAAAGTTTGGAGTAATTTAAGTTTGAACTTCTGAACCAACCTAGGGTTTCAGAGTTCTAATGAACCCCTTAAACCGACCAGTGATCTAAGCCCAATTCCGAGAGATTTAGCGAGAAATTGGGTATGGTGCCAAAAGAGAAAGTGAAATTGAATGTATGATGGACAAGTTTCATTTGGGGAGCGAGGAGAGTTTGAATGGGAATTTGAAAGTAATTTGAGAAATTCAAATTTCGGGTCTGAATTTGGGGATAAAGGCCGACCGACATTGGGGCTTCAAATCCGCTCTATACACTGCTCAAATCGAAAATGTTGCAATGTAAAAGTTGGAGTACTATGTTCATTCTACAAGTTCTATGTTGGGAGTTTGACGAGTTTAGGTGAAGTTTTGGGGAAGAAATGGGTTTGCAATCGCCGGTTTGGAAGAAGTTGTGGGGATAAGGGTGCTGCCTGCTTGTCTGCTCGCCGTCGATGGCTAGGGTGGTGGCCGAGCGCCACGCGCCTGAACGGGGCAAAGGCAGCTCAGGTGAGCCATGCAGTGCGCTGTCGTCGTCGTTGGCGGTGTCTAGCCCTTATAAAGCAAGTTTCCGGCCTCCTCCCATCCCCTTTTCTCTTCTAGCCGCTCCTTGTTGCAAACCGTGGCCGTCAAGCTGTTCAAGGCAAAGCTCGCCGTCGTCCGAGCGTTACCGTCCTTTATCCTCCACCAAAGTCTTCTCCTTGAAGTCCTCTACCACCTGTGCTATCCGTCGTCCAGAGCCATACACTCCAGAGCCGCAACGCCGCCACCTCCTCGTCTCCGTTCGCCGCGGAGCGCCGCCGCGTTGCCTGGCGCACGTGGCCAGCCTGCCCCGAGCCCTACCGGTCTGTGTAAGAGTGAGAAGATGGAAGCCCGTGGTTCAGTGTTGCTCGTGAGCTAGAGCTTGTTCGGGTTCTCGTCGTCGTTGAGTCGGCCGGCGTGCGCCGCCCTTGCGCCGCCGCCTGCTCCGCCGGGAACCCCCGTTCGTGCAGCAACTCAGGGGAAGAACAGGGGGGATGGGTGTGCGAAGTCATGGGGGTGCTGTTGGTGGTCTTCTCGAAGCCGGGGAGGCTCGCCGCCGGCGGGAGGCCGACGGTCAAGGCCGGCGGCCCAAGGTGTGCGCCGCCCTCTGTTTTTAAACAGAGGGAAGGGTCTCGCGGGTAAAGAAGCTGAAACCCAGGGGGTTTTGTGCAATTTCGCCAATTAGGTTTTTGGAATTAGATTTAAATTTCGGTTTTCACCTTTTAATTCATAGAAAATTATAGGAAGGTCCAAAAATGATGAAACCAATTTTGTTAGACTTGTTTTAAAATTTGTCATCTATTAAAAATGCTAAGTCCTTAAGTGAAGATAATTAATTTAATTCATTTATTTAGATTAATTAAATAATTGCTTAATAATTGATAAAAATGTTAAAATTTTTAATAATTCTTTTATAATTAGAAATAATTTCTAAAATTGTTTATGTATTTATTTAAATGTTTTATCCATTTAGAAAATGATTTTTAATCATTAAAAATAAACTAAAAATGATTTAGGGCAAGTTTTATTAAAGGAAAAATATAAATTTATCTTTTAAAAAGTCTCGGGTAGTTGGTGTTGGCTTGCAACTTTATCGAGAAGGGAAAGTTGCTTAGCTTTTTCATAAAGTGTTGCATCGCATATCGCTAACTTGCATTACGTTTTAGTCTCTCAAGCTTCGGAGTACGATCTCGTGGGATTCGCAGAGAATCAACGACAAGTCAAGGAAGTAATCATCGTCGATCCGGAAGCTCGCATCGCGGAAGAATCTAACTTGCTCGTGATTCCAGGCAAGCCCCGGTGCATCTTTGAATGACCTATTATTTCATAATATTCATGAGTCCAAATTCTATGATTTTATGTGCATTAGGTTAAGGATTGGATGAAACCCTTTGATGCATGAAATATTCCTTGATAGAACTATCCTTGCCTAGCTATGAAATTTGAGTAGCAATGTCTACATTGGCTATGCTTAGTAAGGTTAAGTTAAAAGATGATGATCTAGGCTATCACCAATCTCATATGAATCATGAACGGTTTGGGTTGAAAGAGAGTGGGCAGAGGTTGATAGAATGGATTGAGGAAGCTCGATCCTTAGCTCTGCCTGCTAGCTAAAGTCACTAAGGACCGATCCGTTGTTTAAGTGATTGACCGAGTGATTCTACCTGGTTTCTTACTGGGTTATGGGACCAGTAAAGCCAATTAGGTCAGCTGGCTCGTTGATTGGAAATATCGCTTACCGGTGCTTGCTGGGTCGGAGAAAGGCGGGATCGTCATCTGGAACTCACGGGGTGGTCGCCAGACGTGGGGCCCACGTGGGGATGCTTTCCCGGGTTCGGGTAAGGATATTTCCGGTCTTTGGTCCAACTGATTGAAAGGTTGTTGCGTACAGTATGATCAACTGTGCGTGGCTGGAGGCTGGGTATCTCCTGCAGGATGTATATGGATCCGGATCAACACAACTCTTGGTTATGAGTGCACTTGGTCAGGTTTTAAACATCGTAGAGGAAACAAGTTGAACAAGAGGAGGTTGATTCATAAATGCTGGTTGAGCTTAGTACAACCCGTATGCAAAATATTTTATAACCTAGATGGATAAGTAACAACTCAATTGAGCATAAAATACATAAAATATAAGGATCCAGTTTTAGTAATGCTTTTGAGCAAAAGAGTCGAGTCAGCCAAATCCACATAAAGCCCAATCATATTCCTTGGGAGTCTTTTCTTTGGTAAGGCGGGTAAGTCTTGCTGAGTACCTTCGTACTCAGGGAATCTTCCCTTTTGTTTTTCAGAAGAAGTTACGGAGGGGATCACCAAGCAGATCCAGAAGACCTAGATCATCGTGGTCCCGGTGATTCTAGGGGTAAGCCGGAGGCTGTAGATATGTGTGATATAGAACTACCGAGACTGGTTTGTATTAAACTCTTAGTAATGGTTTGACGTGCATTTAAGTCCTCTTCAAAAATCTGGCTTGTAATAAGTAAGAATCTTGGTATATTATGTAAAAATGATAATGTTCGTTGTGTTCTCCTTACCGAAAACGATCTTGACGTATGGCAGAGGTATGAGTTAACGTGGTTTATCGAGGAGTCCTTGGGACACTCGACAGATCACCAGTTTAAACTGTTTGAAGTGCGGTCGACGATCGTGAATGGTTGTTACGGCGCACTTGAGCCAGTTTAAATTGGCGGTTCTGCCGCAGCTATGAGTTAATTGCGTCATTAATACATAAACTTGGCGAGTGGGTGCATTTAGGTACATCATCTTTTAAATTGCTCATTTAGGAACAACAACTTGGCATGTGGGTGCATATAGGTCACCTGGATGGCATGTGGGAAAATAATCCATGTGGATGCTTATGTGTACATTAGCGCTTATGTGTACATTAATCATGGTGACAATTATTACAAATAGACCCTTAGTTTATTTGCTCATTGGTTTATTCGCCCATTTCTTCGAGTGTTCACGGGAGATGGTTTTGACGGAGGGTTTTGGCCTCACGTAAAAATTTCAAGGTGAATATAGACGTCGCACAACACGTAGACAGATGATCTTTCATGATTACACTGAGTTATCGATTCTCTTCGTACTCTGCTGATTAGGATTTTGTAGATTTCTTTTAGCGTTGTTGATAAAAGAAGATTTAGTTTAGAGTTAGGTCTCTAGCTGTAATATCTCTTTTTTTCACTAATTGGGATAAAAGTTATCTAATTTCTTCTGTAATGAAAAATGAAGCAGAGTACGAATGTGCCATGGTTAAATATAAACATAAAAGAATGGAACGAAGAGTAGAATCGATATCTCAAGCTTGAGAAGAAAAGGATTAGGAGAGGATAAGCTGATTTTTTAATTTTTATGATAAATTGGAGGATACGCAGGACTTTTTCAATAATGTACCAAATAACATATAAGACTCCACATGATATTTTTTCCCACATGCCATTTAGGTGACCTATATACACCCACATGCCAAGTTATTGTTTCTAAATTAGCAATTTGGAAGGTGATATACCTATATGCACTCACATGCCAAGTTGTTGTTTCTAAATAAGCAATTTGGAAGATGATGTATCTAAGCGCACCCACTCGCCAAGTTTATGTACTAATGACGCAATTAACTCATGTATTATTAACCTTGCTCTAATTGTGCGTTTAGGCCAGTCTCAGTGGGGGTTTCATAACACAATTACCTAGACTGAAAACTAGGTAACTATGCCACAGGGGTTTCGTGGTGTTGAAACTCCCCTCACATCCCATGAAACTCCCCCTTTTATTACTCTGCCATGTCAGCAAAACTGCTGATGTGGCAGTGTATATTAATGCCCATGAAACTCCCATGAAACCCCCATTGAGACTGGCCTTAGATTCGTGTTTATAGATTCAAAAATATTTTAAACAAAAATACTTTTTATTCAACTTTTTTCTATTCATCTTATCCCTCTCGGAGTGTGTATAATTTGGCAAAAAAACATTGTAGATCGTGCTGCGAAACGTGTTCTGTGAATGAGAGATGAATAGAGTGTTTTTGGAAAACTTGGGTGATTACCTCCACTCATAGAACATTATTTATCTATAGTGTTTTTTAGTCTACCGTGATTTTTTGGAATCTTTCCCAGTCTATACACACCCTAAAGGTCTTCTCAATAGGGCATTATTTATGGGCTCTTAAATTGTTTAATCGATGAACAGTGTCATGATAAAAAAAAGTACAATAAATTGGCTCTTTGCTAGCTCTTACTCGTCTCATAGAATTTTTTATTTTGAACTATGCAACTCTTGATGTGTCACATCACTTTTGCACTCTTCAATGAATATGAGACGGCTAAGAGCTAGCCAAGAGTCAACTCACTTACAAAGAACCAACCTACTTATGTACTATTTTGGTAGTCTCATTCATTCAATAGAATTCAATACAGTTCAACTTGAAGAGCTAGAGCCAGCCAAAGTCCCTCCAGTTCTATTAGCTCTGGTTCTAGGATTAGAGGAGTATTAGTCTAGTTCATCATTTACGAGAATCATCATTGCTCTTGGGTAATGACTTCGTATTCTTTTTGTTAGATCTTTATCAATTCTCCAGAGTTCTTATATGAAGTTTATGCTATATTTATAGTAATATTCTTAATATCTTATGCTATCATGAGTTGTAATTATTATGTATTGAGATCAATCATCTATGCTATTATATTTTTTGAGGCAAACAACAAGAGAGACCCCTACTGAAATTTTCTATTTAAGAAAAAAAATATATACTATACAAGCCCTGAGGCCCAAAAAGACAAAGAAGAAAAAGTTAATGGAAATTACACAACCAAGATTCTAACTCCATTTACAGGGTCGGTTTTGCTCGGTGCACAATTAAACCAAACTCCTCCCTGAAAATTTGTTTCCATCTCCTAACAGATAGAGCTACACTACAAAAAAATGACTTTGTTTCTATGCTTCTAAATAGCCCAGGCACCAACGATGATAATCTCCCTGAAAATCCTCGAGTTAAACTCCCTTCTGGCCTGAACCAACATGTCCATATCCATGCTATTACATTGCTCTTGAGTGCTTTATGCATAGTTCTAGTCTTGCATTCATTACAAGAATGTATGCCTTTGTGATGTATTTAGTATGACAATAGAGCACAATGCCACTATATCATTCATTTTATGACATTTTGTATTACCCATTTTGATTTAGTGACAATTAAAAATCGTATGTCATAACATATGTCATACATGTACTCAAATATCCTTCAATGACGATAATTGCTATGTCATAAAGCTTATTTGTTGATGTCATAAAATATATAACAAAAGTTGTATGTCACAAATTATGTATTAAATTATTCTTTTGTAACGTGTGAATACCTAGTGTCATGTGTCAAAATTCTAAAAAAAAAGAGCAAAAAATAGAGGAGAGAGGGAATCAACCCCACAACATCATTGTTGGGACAGTTCTGACCAAACCACTAAGCTACATTGGCCATTGTGCGAACTAAATGTACTCCCTCCGTTCCAGAATATAGCAATGTTTAGCTTTTTCCAAAGTCAAATATTAATAACTTTGACCATAAATAGTACAAAAAATATATAGATTGGCAAAGTAAGAATTATGTTTATAGATCGGTCACGAAAAGAACTATTTTAACATGTATCTTTTCACTCAAAATAAAATATATTTTTGGAAATAGTGTTGGTCAAAGTTAAGAATGTTTGACTTTGAAAAAGTCTAAACGTTGCTATATTCTGGAACGGAGGTAGTAGTAGTTTTCGTTTTTGAAGAGTCATAATACATCTGGTTATCTATGTTAGGATAAGAGGATTTTTTTTCATCTTACGAGTAAGGGACTTGCTGACGTCCGACGTCCTGGCGTAGCAACGGACGGTCAAAGCGAAACATTAGAAAAAAAAACATTTCAATATTAATGGTCAAAGTGAAACACTGAACAAAACATTGCAACATTAACGGTAAAAGTGAAACATTAGAAAAAAAATATTGCAACATTGATGGTGAAAGTGGAACATTGGAACAGAAACATTGCAACATTGACGGTGAAACTAAAACATTGAAGCAGAAACATTACAACATTGAAATAAATCGCAACATTGAAACATTCTTCGGAAACATCATAAAATTCACATAAAATAGTTGTTGAAACATCACGACCGACAGGTGGTGACCACGGTGCCATAGTGGAAGGTGAGCGGTGATCCTATCGAAGCTTCTAGAAGGTTGGGGCAGCATACGGGTCCATCGCAAAACACCGATGTAGCACCGATTGAAACATGAACGGTTGAAGCACCTGCACGGTTGAAGAGATGCAACATTACATCCATGACGCAACATCGAGATAGTAAAACTTGCAACATCAACAAAACACAAACGTTGCACTGGTCCAAACCACCGCTTCCAGGGTTTAGTGTCGAATGGGGGTGGTGCAACATTACATATACGTCGCAACATTGAGGGAGTCTGTGACGGAACCGCCAAGCTTAACCCGGCCCACGTGCGCCTAATCATCAATTTAATGATGATTATACAAGTGTACGTGAAACGGGCTAAACTTGGTAGTCCGCCGGGTGTCCTAGTATAGGTGCAACTGCAGTATTGTTGTAACTATGTTATTGCCCTGGATGCAACTAGAGGCTTCAGCCTGTAGCAATCGGTTGCAGTGTGAAATGCATGCGTTCCTACTATATAGTTGTAACTATGTTATCGTTGTAACTAGGTTTCCTGGTTGCAATTGGAGGCTCCGAACTATAACAATCGGTTGCACTGTGAAGAGAGAAATAATTTCTAATGATCAATGTAAGCGGGTTCTTACTGAACATTAACTGAATTTACTGAAGGATAAAACAGAAAAGAAAAGGATAAAACATGAAAGCGCTGAAAAAGGGTGGCTTAGTATTACTGAAAGGATAGACTATGTACTAAAGTTGATTGAATGGATTACGAAAAAGTAATGGTATGGATGGACAACTGAAACCGAAGTATCCATTACAAAGCACAAAAGGATTTGACTACTAAACTAGTTTTGACTACTGATCACTTTGACTACTAAACTTGTTTCAACTACTGAATACTTGAGGGTGAACTTGAAACTACAAACTAGTATTGTACACATGAGGATCGAATTGCTGCATGGTGCATGGAAAAGAAGGATGAATACTGAAGGTCTGAAGCATTGCTGTGTCTTTTAGTTCCACATGGTTACTCTGTATTTCTGTCTTGTGAATGGAATTGCTGATAATAGGGTACTGCTAAGAGAAACAATATATTGATATATGGAAAACAAACCTCAAAACTCTCTGCAACCACAGTGTTGCAAAGGATGAAGGAAGCTGTGTGTTGCTGTAAAAATCACATAGGAGCTCATCGCTGCATCTTCCACTTGATGAACAGAGCAACATGTTGCATCCAGAACCAGGATCCAGCTCCTCGACCTCTCCACGCACTTGCAAGCAGCCGCATGATTTGCCTTTTGTGTTTCTCTCAACCGCACTACTGCTCCAAGCAAGTCTGTTATCGTCCACAAGCTGGTGATTGGTATGGCGGATGGGTCCGCTTGAGGTGCGAGTAAGAAAGCTACCGCTGCTCACGAATCAGCGCCCGCACCGCAGCAGCAAGCAAACTGCCCGCATCACTTCACGTAGCGCAATCGCTTGTGAATTCCTGCTGCCGCACGTGAAATCCCGCCTGGGCTCGCAGCTGCCGCTCCCTGCCGCCGTGCTCGCCGCCACTCACGCCCCCCACACCCTGCCGCTGTTGCACGCTCGAGGCTGCTGCGGTACGACGCAGCTCGCACCATGCATGGGAGGGAAAGCTACGAGACAGGGCGCCGCCCTAGCCGCCGAGGCTTGCGAACCCCCGCCGCCGTAGCCGCCGTGGCTCGCCCAAGCCGCCGCGCCTCACCCAAATCGGCGCATCTTCTCGGTAGAGAAAGGGGAAAACGGGAGGAAGGGGTCGGCCATCGGTACAAAGCGGGCCGGGCCGGGGGTGCGGGGAGCTGTTGGGGTGTGGGTTGTGGGGGGAGGGGTTGTCTGGTGGGCGTTTGGGTGTTGGACGGAGGGTCTGTGTATTTACAACAACAAATACAACAAGGTGTATTTTAGTCGCTCACACAACAACAAATACAATAAGATGTATTTTAGTCGCTCCCTATATATATAGGACTAGTATATTACCCGTGCTAACGCTATGGCTTCAATCAAAGAATGGAAAATGCAAGAGTCATTTTCCTCGTCACCCTTGCCATTCAACAGCAGCTCACAAGATAGAAAAAATGGTTATAACTGAATCTCATTGCAATAAGAGGCAGACAGAGGCATACAAGTATATATGCATGGGCAATTCAAGTTTGTAGTTAATTCATTTTTGCTATTATCAATCATGAGAAAGTACTCAACACCAAGAAGCACATGTATGCAGGGCAGGTGTCACAAGTGGTGCTTCTGCCTTGCCTCGGCCCACGCAATAGGGGGGGTTGGTTATTCGGTGCAATTTCCAAGCTCCCGGCACGAAGCAACAGCACTATACGTAAGCATCCACTTCAATCGCAACAAAAGCAGTATGATCAGTAAGGTTCTCATTTCCATCCAAAGCTTTAATTGTCTTTGAGAATTCCACTGCATTTTGGAAAGGACTGAAAGTCAAAAGAAGTATCATTTACAACTGAAATAGAACATCTAAATACGGTGAGTCAGGTTTGTAACAGATTGTGACTAAACATCCAAAAAGTTATATGACTATGTCAAACAAGAATGCGGCAAATGATGACACAAAAAAACCCTTCAAAAATTAGGAAGATCACCTGAGTCTGATTCTACAAATATGCAATTTGTTTTTAACCTGCCAAACCAGGGCATTCAAATTCTTGTGTCATAAGTTAGAAGTGTAGAAATATACACCGCTGCAACAAAATGCGTAGAATGATTCTTCAGTAACAGTAATCAAGAAAACTTGTAGAACGCTGCTTGTAAGGCTCTTACATTTCACAAACAAGAACACGTCTTGTCTTACCAAAAAGGGGAAATGGTTGATAGGAAAAAGGCAGCGGCAGCGCCAAAACATAAATTACGGGCACTGTGCGAGAGCTAAGTCAAGTTGAAGAGAAGAAAAAGGCTGTGCTAAACAATGGATGGACAGGAGTGAAAGCTAACCATTGATGGTAGGCCTGGAGCAGGGCCGGGTCGAGCTGCAGCGCGCGGTCGCAGTCCTTGACGACGTGCCTGTGGAGCTCGAGGTGTCCAGGTAGGAGTTGCAGAAGACCCGGCTGCTGCGAACGAATTCGGCGGGGTGAGTGAGGGCGACGGCACCAGAGCAGATCAGAGAGATCCCGTGGATCGTGATGGGGGGAGGGATAGAGTGCCATACCAGAGGTCGTGGATGGAGGGGGATCGCGTGAGGACGGAGTCGAGGTCTCAAGGAGAAAGCCCTTGGACCACCTGCGGATGCTGCAGAGGCGCGCGAGGTCGGCACGCTTGGAGGTCATGGTGGCGGGTCTGTCGCCGGCAAAGGTAAACGGACGGATGCTGCAACCCAGCGGAGGCAGTGACTGCAAACCAAGATGGCGGCGGCGCACGGAGCATTCTGTGGGGAGCGCGAAGCGATAGCGAATTCGCGAATCGCGACCCAGGCGACGGTGTGCGCGAGATTTCAGGAGAGCGGGGAACAGGGGTGCGTGGGGGCGTTTGGTGGGTGGAGAGAGAAAGAGGCGATGACTAACCAAATAACATTGTTCTTTAGATTTGAGTGACGGAGGATTAGAGTAGATCTCACGCATCAATTTTAATAGAGTTTGTTTTCTGGGTGCACAAATCTGGGTAGAGTTAGGAAAACCTATCTACACAACACTGGGTAGCTTTAGGAAAGTTTGAAGTGGTGGATTTAAGTGTGGGGAGGGAGAGGGGAGAGGGGAGAGGAGAGGAGATGGAGAGGATGGAGATAGAGGATGGAAGATGGAGGAGGAGGACGAGTTTTTTCTACACATACGTGTTAGCTACACCACGTGTTTTATCCCCACGGCAGTTCCCCTCCCCTCTCACCCAGGTTTACGAAACCGCTGGAAACCGTCCGGTTCCCACGGTTCCTGGTGAAACCGTCCCGGACCTTTAGCGGTTTGGGGCGGTTTCGGTTAAATTTGAAATATTCAAATTTAAATTTAAAAAATGGAAAAATATCAAAAAATTCCTAAAAATACTTCAAGGTATATGTAATCAATTGGTGTCAAAATTTTTTTGCTCATTTGATATTTTTTGCAGGCATTAGAAGTTCAACAAAAAAAGAAAAAGAAAAAAGATCGGCTGATTGAACTTGTAATGCACACAAAAAATACTAAATACACTAATATTTGAAAATTTTTGACACCATTAGATTCTACGCACCTTGAAATATTTTTAGGAAATTTTCTTTTAGTTTTTTAAATTTTTAGTTAAATTTGAAAACATGACAAATTATAAATTATGTATTGAGCCGGCTTACCGTCCAAACCGGCCGGGTTACCGCCCAAACCGCTCGGCTTACCGGTCAAACCGGGCGACTTACCGATTGAACTAGGATTTCATATACATTTGAATTCAAAATTTAAATTTGTCCGGTTTCCACCGGAAACCACTCAAACCGCTCTGGTAAGCCGGTACCGGAGGGCGGCGGTTCTCTGTCCCGGTTGGGTTTAAAACACCCTGCTCTCACCATGGTTCGCGGGTTGCAGCAGCCTGCAGGACCCGATAGCAAGCGCTGTGCGCTGTTTGTTAGCTGATTTTTAGGATCCGCACGGACGCATGCATGCAGTTGGCTTGGAGTCTCCTGGGTTTTAGGCATCCACCAATGCATGCTTCATGCAGCAGGGTAAAACCGTAAGAGTATGTACACGTAATCTAAATGTATACACACATATATGTTTGTCTTGAGCATGTGTACATACGGGTCAATCTGGCATATGTATTACAAGTGCCTACGAGTATATATACATGTTAGAAAGGATCGTATAACTTCCTTGACAAATGAGTATACGTTCATACCTTTTTGACAAATGAGTATCCTTACATACACGGTACCAGAATCGCATGGGTATATATATACATGTTTCAGCTTGTATGTATGTGAGAGAATCGTATATGCACATACTCAGAAACCGTATCAATTCATACACCTGAGTGGAAGTACGAAGAGGTACTGTAAGTATCAAGTGATACTTATATTATGGAAAAAGTATCAGATGATACTATAATCGGAAAAAGAGTATCAAATGATACGCACGCAATACACATCAACTCATCTAATCAAGCCGCATGCATGGCATCTCCGAAAGTCTTATGTACCACACGTGTCGACGCTGGAGATCAGATCGAGGTGTGCGGCCGGCTGGCCGGCCGCTGAACAAACGATGTGGTTGCGACGACGATCAACCGTGCAGTAATAGATCTCGGAGAGCGGCGGTGGCTAACGATGCTTAGTTGCTCACCTTCAAGACTTCAACGAGTATGGGCCGATACCTGTTCACCACTTCATCTTCACCGCACACGTAGGAAATCATCCTTGAAGGAAGGCATGGAACACAGATCATGCATCACAGCATCAGGACGAGGCAAGATACTAGTGAACAAGACTAAAACCAACTCAGGCATGCATGGGTGTCGCTGGGACCTGCTCCACGGATTATGTATGGAGACATACCTGTTCAACTTGTGTTCGTCGGAGTACAAATTGCATCAGAAGGACGAAGGGCGGCTCGTCGCCACAACGACGAGGAGCTGTACCAGAAAATCCAGTATCTGCTAGGAACGTCCTTGAGGCCGCCGCCTTGCCGCCGAACACCGGGAGAAGCCGGCGTCGTATGGGCTGGTGACTGGATGAGGATGACCAAGTTTGTTGGCGATTTGGAACAGACAGGATATCTCTCAACAATACTTTTAAATCTTGCTAGCACTAAATATCATAAATAATCCATGGGCGATAATGATTAATCGGAGAGATAATTATCATCAAAATAACAGTATACCGTCGTCCAGCTATACGCCTACGTCTACGCAGCGGCACGGCGGGCGGAGAAGTTGCATGCGGCACGCCTATCGGGTAATCCTCGCAATGGGGTGAGCGGACCCGATAACCAGCGCCTAAAGCGGTAGTAGGAGATGGGGCACCCATGTGTAGGAGGAGGGGAGGTGTAGCTATAGGCATGTGTAGGATGGATTCTCCTCTCTCTTATATATATACACACACATACATATATGTAGGTAATGTATATTTGGCTGCCTGCGCGTTGCGTTGTGTCGGTGCCTGATTTGGTCACACCGGCACTAACTAGTGATCATGTCGCTAACTGCTCGCTTGGATGGCGGATTTAGTGGATTGAACTCGGGACGCAGGGGTTTTATCCTGGTTCCGGCCACGCGGCCGTACGTCCAGCTGTGGTGCGTAGCACCGAGTTTCGTGTTGCTCGTAGTAGGGGGTTACAAGCAAAGCGGGAGAGGGAGGCAAGCTCCCAGGTCCCTGAGTCGGATGTTGAGAGAGTGTGAGTGTGTGTGTGAGTCTTGGATTGGAGAATCTCTCCCCTTATTGCATGGGCTTCCTCCCCTTTTATAGACTAAGGGTGAGGAGAACCGTACAAATGAGATCGTGGTGCTGACGTTTATTAGGTACACTGTGGTGCCATGCTGTGCACTATGCGAGCGGGAATCGCGCCTTCCAACTCTTGCTAACGGAATAGATGTCACCATGATTTTGGAAGGGTTTCGTTTCTGATACCGGCTATCGCTGACTTCAGGGTCGCCGGCCGCTGCTTTGAGGGTTGTCGTTCGAGGGTGGAGCGGTGTCGTGTCCTTTCCCACCTTTCTTCGGGGGTCCTTCCTCAAGGCGGTGCGTCGTACTCCGGAGGAGACTGGTCATGGGGTTGTTGGCACCGTGGTACGGCCTGTCACCGGCCCTGTCCGCACAGGACTCGGTTCAGAGGCACAGTTCTTGGCTCAGTTGGAGGCGACCGGCGTCCCATCCGTGGCGTGGCGAAGCGGAGTGTGCGGTCGTGTCCCGCATTGATTGCGCCTGGGAGTGGAGTCTTCGAGACCTGATCGACAGCCTCGACCGCGGAGGGGTCGATCGTGACGGAGATTCCCGTTCGAGGGCAAGGGGTACCCTCGAACGAGACGGAGATTTGCCTTTTGGGGGCGCCGTCTTAGTGGACCCTTCTCGGGCCGCCGTGCCTTGGGCTTTCCCTTGTCGTTGATGTGGCTTTCTTGTTGGGCCATTTTGGGCCGTTGTTTGGGGTAACCCTTAGTCTGGTACCTGTCGGCGGATGGCACACAGGGTACCTCACGCCGGCGAGTGTCGATCACAGAACACGCACGTCTCGGTGGAGAATGGTTCAAGAGACGCAAGACAAAGAGGATTATACTGGTTCGGGAGCAATCCCTATGTACAGTGAAACGATCTCCAAATCGTATCGCTCTCTTGGCGGCGGATTACAACGAAGGCCGGTTCAAGCCTTGTGTGTGAAGTGTGCGTGTAGGGGACTAAGTGCTCTAGAGATCGAAAAAGGAATCGGAATCCTTCCCTCTCGCAGGGACACCCTCCTCTTTTATAGCTCAAGGGGAGGACAACTTTACAACATCGTTTTACCTATCTACCCGCGTGTTCTTCACCTTCCCACCGGCAGCTTCGCGGTAGCTTCCTTCTTGGCCGCTAGCGCAGCAGCGCGCATGCAGCTACCTTTTGTCTGGCGCAGGGCTGCAGATGAGCTTTTGCAGATGGCAGGTGAGCAGATGATGTCGGGTGACGGTCGGGAGAGAGCGTGAGCCGCACGCCCTCTCCTTTGCGAGTCTGGTTCGACCTGGGGAGGGTCTTCGAGAGTCCTCCCCTTCTCTGCCGTGAGTGCTTATCGACCGGCAGGACCCTTCACGGGGGTCTACCTATCCGACCTGGGGGGCGGGGGTCGGGCGAGACAGACATGCCCGACCCCTCCGGCCTGCGGGTCTTCCGGAGCAGGCTAAGGCCAGGTGAAGCGGGGAGCTCGCGTCCTCGCGCCCTCGGACCCTCGGCGGGTCCGGCGAGACGGAACCCTCCGACCCGTTCGTCACCGGAGTTACCAGGGTCTTCTCCTGCTAACACGCCGTTCGCTGGCGTACTGACAGTGGCCCCCCTAATCCATGACCCCCACAGTACCCGACAGTAGCCCTCGAGCCCCCGAGGGTATTGAAAATCAATCCCGCGGGGGTTTGGTTGCCTTTGTCAGATACTAAGTCATCGTGGGGGCGCGCTAGCGCACCCGCGGGTGTAGCCCCCGAGGGTGTGAGAGAGTGTTTGGCACTCTTTCACTCCCTTTATCCGTTGTTTCTCGGAGGTAGAGTCCCCCGTATCCCCGGTCGAGGGGTCTAGGAGAGGTGAACCACGCTACCCACGATTTTGGGCCGAAACACGGATCCCCAGGTGAGCTGGTAATGGGAAGTTCGAGTGGACGTCCATGCCTCGTTCGCCGAGGGTAGGCTTGTGGTCTTCGAACACGCCCATGAGAGCCTTTGCCAAAGCATGCTAGACGGGACTCGACCTCGTTCGGTAGGGGTCGAGGGCTCGGTGCTCCCCCTCGTGGGGTCCCTCGGTCTAGGCACTTTCGTCCAGCCTTGAACGCGCTTGACGGATCTTCTCGAACGCGCTTGACGGATCTTCTCGAACGCGTGGGTTCGAGGCTTCCCTTCGTGGGTACCATCGAGCGTCCCTGACTCGGTCGATCAGGGGCGCTTGTCGAACCCTTGATGGGCCAGGGCTCGAACCCCTGATCAGTAGAATGACGACCTCCTCCCCTTGAGGGGGAAGGCTTCGGGTTCTCCCTCCACGTGTCCTGCTCTACGCGGGATAATGATAACAGTCGTGGGAGTTATGGCCGACGTGGAGGGAAACGCGCGTGCGCGCCTTTTCAGGCGGTGCACAGGACGTGGCCTGGGCGAAGTGACCGCACGACTACGGCGCCTGGCCTCCTTGATTACCATGGGGTGGTTAATACGCCCTGCGTCGTTACGTCTTCCGGGCCCAGCCGTCAGCACTGTTTTTGCGGCCGAGAATCCCACCCTGCTCTTCCATGCCTGCGGGTATAAATAGCGCGCTAGGGCGGTTGCTTATGGGATACGTTCCCATTGCCCTATTTGCTCATGTTTTTCTTCTTCTTGTTCTTGTTGCCGCCATGGTTCAACTTGTAGATCCCGCGCCATGGAAGCCATCGTTGGCCACCACCCACTACTTGGAGAGCTTGGTAGTGTCCAGGGAGTTGCCCCCAAACGTTGATGGCGAGCCGGCGGTTTGGATCTCGCCGGGGACTGCTGTGGAGCCAAACCCCTCGAAGGGCTACGTCGTTAGCCTCGCTCGCCTCCACGAACGGAGGTTCGGCGTGCCCGCGAGCCGCTTCTTGAGGGCATTGTGCTTCCACTATAAAGTGGAGCTGCACAACTTCTCTCCCAACTCGATCTCCTAGGCAGTGGTGTTCGCCGCCGTGTGCGAGGGTTACCTGGGCATTGAGCCCCACTGGGATCTATGGCGGCATCTCTTCCGCGGCGAGCTCCACACGGAGAGCATCACCAAGGGCGTCCGTCGCCCTGTTCGTGCTGGCGGCCTGGTGCTCCTTGTGCGGGAGTCACGGAGGAACTTATATATCCCTTATTCCATGGTTACGAATAACCAAGATTGGCACAGGGGATGGTTCTATCTCCGCAACGACCGTGATCGCCTCCCAGCGTACACCGGGAGGATCTTGATGAAAAAGCCCGACATTTGGGGCTACAGGGTGTCACCGCCGGAGCGTCAGCAGAAGCTCGGTCCCTTTATCGAGGCCCTCCAACGTCTCGCAAGGCATGGCCTTACCGCCGGTGGCGTCATCGCGAACTTTCACCGGCGGCGGGTGCTTCCTCTCGTGGAGAGGAGGCTCCTACTGTCGGAGATGGTTGAGGGGGCCAACACCGAAGGCGTGGTGATGGCGACGGAGCCGCTGAGCGTTGAAGTCGCCGTCCAGCGAGCGCGACGCGCCGTCGATCGGATGTCGGGAGATCCATGGGCGGTGCCTATGAGGCCTGAGGACGGATATCTGAGCTTTGTAAGTGTGTCTCTTTGACCTCCGTATTGCCTGTTGTTTGTCTTTTGATTGTCGTATGATGTTGTCGCTGACATTTTTGCAGGGGCTCTCCCGTGGCCACACCTACCAACCTCCCGTCCCAGAAGATAGGGCTGCCAATCGTGCCTGCATCGCTCAGGCGAAGCAGAAAAAGGACCAGAAGGAGGAGAAGCGGAAACAGAGGGAGCGGAAGAAGAGGAAGCACGAGGAGGAGAACCAGGATAGGCGGAGGCAAGGCCTCCCGCCTCTCTCGACGCCGGAAAGTTCCCCGGGCCACGAGGACGAGGATTCCGACGACTGGGCCCTTGCGGCGAGGAGCCCATCCCCTCTCGAGGATCCTCTAATTCCGGTGCCCTGTCATTGCGAAGCTGCTTCAGCGGATGTGACGGGACGTGAGGGCTCAGGACCTGCCGTCTCCGTGGAACCGCGCGCGGATCCGGATGTGGCTCCTGGCGCCACGGAGGTTGGCACCCTTGAGGTACCCGTTGCACTCGCCGAAGTCGAGGGCCCCGGCGAGCGGCGTGCCGCGGCCCTGGTCATGGATGACGTCAGTGACGACGCCCTTGAGGTATCCGTTGTGCGGCCTGCCCCGCTCGCGCCGTCTTTTGGGGCTGCCGACATGACACTCGACGTTGCACACGACGGCGCCCTCGGGGACCCCTTAGGGTAGGAACGTGTATCCGGTGAAGGTCGTGGCGTTGTCCTTGCCCTCGAGGGTCCCCCAAGGGGAGGGCCGGCACCCGGCGAGGCGGGTGGCGCCGCGTCCGAGGGTCGTCGTGGTGATGAGCCACGTGAGGAGACTCCTCGCGCGGGGGTCAATGCTCCGACGGGGGTCGGCATGGCTCCGAGTGCCGCCCCCGTATTGGTTCCGTCGCGGAAACGGAAACTGCCTGTCATTCGGTAAGCCCTTTAGCCGTTCGATCGCTTGTCGAGGCTTGACGTCTTGAATCATCCCCGCTTACTTGTCTGTGTTTTACGTAGCCGTCCCGGCGGGTGGGTTCCCCTTTCTCTTGCCTCGACCAAGGCTCTCAAGATCGGGGTGAGCTCGTCGCCCCACTCGTCTTCGCAGCTCCTGGTCCCCAACAACGAGGGGGTGCAGGACTTCGTCGCCTTCTTTGACACTAAGGGGGCGTCGGAGGACGAGCGACGGTCGTTCTAGGAACCACCTCCGCCTCCTCGATGGGGCGGAGCCTAGGCTCTTGGAGGGGGCGCCACGGACCCTCGAGAGGGGTGTGGAGGTACGCCGTGATCCTAGCCCGGCTCGTGGCAATGAATCCTCGGCTGTGGGGGTGGCTCAGGCTATCGAGGCGCCACCCCCGCAGCCGGGGGATGCGGCGGTCGCGGACTCGGCGTGCTCCGGCGACGTGTCGTCTACTTCGCGCAGGGAGGTTGACGCCGTTCCGGCCGTCCCGCTCGAGGGGCGGCGGCCGCCGTGTTAGGCGGTGAGGCCATCCTAGCTGGCGGAGGTGGATTCCCCCTCCTATCGTAGTTGGCGGAGGCCTTCCAGGTGCGGGTCTGTTGAGGGCCATTATGACACCTTGTGACCGTTAATATTTCGGATAAAATAAGAACTTTGCACAATGCTCCATGTATATTTTGCTTATATTTAACAAATTCCACAAGTTTTGGTGAAATTGTGAATGCAGGGACACGCGGCAGAAAATAGGAAAAAAATGGGCAAAAAGCTTGGCCGACCGGCCAAACACCTCGGCCAAATGACAAGTCACTGATCCAGGAGCAAACTAGCACACATGCAAAGCATCCAAGCCATTCATCCAATGGCGGTTTGATCAAAGGGCCTAAAAGGCACATCACATGGATTAGAGGGCCCATTTGCATGCCTTAACTGCCAGGCAGTTAATAACCGTCATAACAACCGACACCAGGAGGCAATCCAGAGCGTTGCTGCGAAAGGCGGTGCCAGATGGCGACCAACCCTGGCCGATCGGCCAGGAACCGGCCGAACGGCCGGCCACCGACTCCGTTCAAGGCGCTCTTCTGAGGACGGTTGCATGCTGAGCTAACTTAACCACCAAGATGCTCAACCGACCTGCTCAAGCTATAAAAGGAGGCCTCCACTTCACTTCTCAACACACACAGAGTTGGGAGTTAGAGTTGAGTCGAGCTTGCCTTGAGGTTGCAGAGTCTCTCGGAGATCGGGTAAAGTTCTTGTATCTTTTCTTTATACTTCGAATATTTCCTTTATCAATATAGTTATCTTCTTTACTTTATCGGTTAAGCTTTCCTTTGCTGCTTTCCTTAGTTTATCTAGGAAAGTAGTGTGATCCTTTCATTTCATAACCTTTAGATTCAGTTAGAGTCTAGTTAGTTTGTCAGGCTTTTACCTTACGGGTTTCTCGCCCGGACTAGGAGATTTAGCCGTCCTAGGTAGAGGGGGGTTTCTTGTGAAGGCCTCACAAGAAATCCTAGCATCAAACCTAGACGTGGTGTTTGGTTAGGTGTTAGCTAGAATTGTGTTCCACCCCACAGAAAGAGAGTGGTAGGCGGCAAGTGGTGACAGCCTTGTCCGTCCTTTGTGCGACCACAACGTTCGGGTGTTTTCATAGCAGTAGTTGCAGGTTGCCGTTAGGTCCCCCTTCTATCCCGTCTGGACCTTTCCTCTTCCAGCCGCCGAAGTAAGCTCTTTTCCCTGACAGCTAGGTAGAGTTCTAGTCTAGATCTTTAGAGGCTTTCTGATAAGTTTAGGAGTGTCTTAGGAATCCTTTCTCGCTCGTTGCTCTCCCAGCTTCTTTTCTATCTCTAAGTGTAGAAGTCTCCTGTGTTGCTGGTCATTTTGACCTTCTATCTAGCTTACCTTTTAGATAAGCTAAGTCATTTAGGGTAGCCACCTATCATATCTTTGCACCCCAGTTATCTCCCCTAAGATAGTTGGTGTATATTTCTAGAATGTGTTCCTGGTATAATTTCTCAATATCACTTTAACCAAAGAGCTTTCCCGTGGAAATTTACGATACCCTGGAATACTCTAAGGTGAAGTGCTACACGGTCATTCTGTGTGCTTGCAGAATATTTTATTCTATAGGGCAAGAGTTTCCCACTGGCTTTTCTAATGGCACAATTCCAGTGACGTTAAGAAGTGCCAACAAGCATTTCTGGCGCCGTTGCCGGGGAAGCAATTGGCTAAAGTATATTGTTGAATTAAATTTTGGAAGAAATTTCTAGTCTTATCACCGCTACTCTTAGCGGGCTTACCACTGCTCTCTTTGTCTTTGTGATTATTTTGCAGAGCAGTGCATGACCGGTTTCGACCTACCTTCAAACTTTGATCCTAATCCAGAGCGTATTGGACGGGTCGTGAGACGTAGAGTCGTCCCACCCCAGAGAAAGCTCAGTGACAGTCACAGTTGCTCAGCTCCACCACCAAACCCCATGGCTCCCACCAAGACCCTCCGTCAGTTCTCTGCCCCATCAAGCAGCAGCTTTCCAGGCCTTGAGGATAATGGGAACCAAAATGGAAATGGTTTCGAATTGAAGACTGGACTCATCAACATGGTTCAGGCCAATCAATTCTGTGGGAGGGCGTCAGAGGACGCCAACGTTCACCTTCAAACGTTCCTTGAAGTGAGTAGCACCATCGATCCCAAAGGTTCTACTATGGATTCTATTCGGTTGCGTTTGTTTCCGTTTTCGCTACTTGGGAAGGCGAAATTATGGTTCTACACCAGCAAGGCCTCCTTCAATAATGTTTGGCAGACCTGCGCCGACGCATTTCTGACCAAATATTTTTCGGTGAGCAAAACCAATGTTTACCGAGGGAAGATATCAGGTTTCCAGCAACAGGAAGATGAAACTGTTTCGGAAGCTTGGGAGTGTCTGCAAGAGTGTATTGCAGCATGCCCACATCATGGCCTGGAAGAATGGCTGGTCACCCAGAGTTTCTTCCACGGGTTGAACCAGAGATCTCAAGAACATCTTGATGCAGCAGCAGGAGGATCATTTCTCTCGCTGGAAGTGCCAGGAGCAAAGGCTCTAATGGAGAAAATCGCCTCCAACCAAAGTTGGAAGGGAGATAGGCAGTCAGCCCGTACCAAAGGAGTTCATCAAGTCGACTCCATCGACATGCTGGCCGCTAAGATGGACATTCTTATGAAGAAGTTGGAATCTCCTACCCTGGAGATGGCGCTGATTGCGGGTTCACGAATCACATGTGAGACATGTGGTGACACCGGACACTCAGGCTACAGTTGCCCGAGCACTCAAGAGGAAGCGAACTTCATTGGGAATGGGAATCCCAATGCAGGCTTCTGCCCCTAGCAAGGTTGGAACTCCAAGCCCAACCTCCCCTTCGGCCAACAACAAGGTAATTCATTCTACAACAGTAATTCTTCTCCTACTTTGAAAGATATATGGTATGGCCAAAAACAAATTAATGATAGCATCAGTAAAAAGTTTCTTGCTACTGATAAAGTCTTAGAGTCTATGGCCACCCAAATGGAGGGATTTAATTCTGTTGTTAAAAACCAATTGAGTTTTAATAAAATGATGGAAACTTAAATTGCTCAATTGGCTGCATCTTGTCCTAATGCTAATGTGGGAAAACTTCCTGGGCAACCGGAAGCACCCCATAAAGAAAGTGTTAGTGCTGTTACCACGCGGACTGGAAAGTCCACACGGGATCCATCTCCACCTAAAGATGCAGGTACTCAACGGGAAGCCGTACCCGCTAGGAATACTAAGCCAGAAGCCGAGGAAGAGGAGGGCAAGGAACCAACCGAAGCTACCCAGGAAGAGACCAGTGAAGTCCCACGGGCTTCAAAGGAGTACTATGACACGACTGCCTTACCGTTTCCGGAACAGAGAAGGAAGCCGGTGGCCGACGAATAATTCAGCAAATTCGTCGAGGTAACTAAGAAGCTTTATGTCAATATACCAGTTCTTGACGCTATGCAGGTACCCACCTACGCAAAATACCTGAAGGACATTCTTGGGAACAAGAAGTCCTTGCCTGCCACTGAGATGGTACGCCTGACGGAAGAGTGTAGCTCAGCTATACTCGATCCTCTCCCTGAGAAAAAGAAGGATCCAGGACACCCCACTATCTCATGCTTGATCGGGAACCAACACTTCAATCGTGCCTTGTGCGACTTGGGAGCAAGTGTCAGCGTCATGCCCAAGGTAGTTTATGATAACCTTAACCATCATGCGCTTGCTCCTACTGCCATGTGTTTGCAGCTGGCGGATCAATCGATTCGCTACCCAGCGGGAATTGCGGAGGATATCCCAGTCAAGATTCGGGACTTCTTCGTTCCCGTAGACTTCGTCGTTCTCAACATGGAAGTTGACACCAAGACGCCTCTCATATTGGGAAGACCATTCTTGAGCACTGCAAGAGCAAACATCGATGTTGGGGCTGGAGAAATCTTGCTCAACATCAATGGCCAGAAGGAGAAATTCACCTTTAAGCCAAAGGTGGAACAATGTGCCCAAGTCAAGGCAGTCGCACGGAAGCCGTCCAAGAGAGGGCGAGGAAATCCACCAATCCCAACCATGGACGAAATAATCATGACGCTTGAGGCGTTACGATTATACAAAGCCACCAAAAGCCACAATCGAAAACAAGCAATACGAAGGATCCAACGCAAAAAAGCTCTGGAGTCGGAACAAGAAGACAAGGTCGATCCACCTCCCGATCATCCGAAAGGAATGGCGGAAGAAGACACCACTTTCTGAATCATCAGGAGGTGAGAATCCACCTACTGAGTCATCAGGAGGTGATCAAGCTCAACAGCTTACAAGTCCTGCTCAGGACAGGAAAGACGAGCCCTCGCCATAAGGTACGTGGCAGTTATCCATTCATGCATTCGCATATAGGATAGTTTATTTTTGTGCATTTACTTTCCCTTTTCATTCACTCATGGCATATTTAAATTCTTGCAAATTTATTTTGTGCATTATTTCCTTTGATTCACTGCATATAAAAAAATGGCCAAGTCACTTGGCTGATCGGCCACAACCTGGCCGGCCGGCCCCACCTGTCGGTCACAGAGGCGCTACCCAAGCGCAGTGGAGCACTAACATGCAGGGATCAGAGTCAGAGAAGAAATGATGAGCCGCGTGAAGACTTGGAGCCGATCGGCTCCACTCCGGCTTGCCAGCTTGCTCTCGGCCGCTCCCGTCCCGTCGTCACCAACCGCGCCACAACAAGGAAAAGGCCTACGCCTAGGCCGTCGCCACCCACCGACGCCCGCCTATAAAAGCCGGCGCTGAGGTCTCCTTGAGGCACACCAAAGCGCAGGTGCACACTCATCTTCCTTGCTCTGTGCTCTTTTCCCTCTCGTTTGCTCTAATCTCCTTGCTAGTTTAATTAGCCATTAATTAAGCTAAGTGCAAGAGCTAAAAAAATATCAAGAAAATTCTATGTGCGTTGTTCAAACACATACACCCCAAAAATATTTTCCTTTTTTCTTTCGTTGGAATAATATTGGCTTTCAAGACAAGAACGTTTTGTGGAGGTTAATCCCCCACAAGGACGACTAACTACTAACCCCCTGATATATTTTCCCTTGGGTATTGTGAGCACTAACCTTGCAGCAAGCATCATGTTGCGTGGAGCAAAGAGGGCAGCTGGCAAGCTCAAGAAGAAGTTGACTCCATCAAGCTCACATCACTCGTACACCTCCGCCTCTTCTCGGGATAATATGTTGGTGGACATGCCTGTCCACCACAATGTCCTGTATGAAGAAGAAGAAGAAGTGTCGAGACCACCACAAGGTCCCTTTCATATTCGAGTTCTTGTCGCGATTGATCAAATTGTGCCACGAACTGAATACGAGAGGAGTGCGTTGGAGTTGTTAAAGAATCGCAACTTTGCACATGTTACTGTCTTCAACCCTCTCCTTCTCATCAAGACGGACTTGGGACATGACATGGATCGCGCATTCAAGCATGCAGGTTGGGAGCACTTCCACACCATCACGGAATCAGATTCGAGTCTTCTCACTATTGAATTTCTGATGAGTTTGAATATCGAAACCACCCCGAAAGAAACTATCATTTGATTTCGATTTTTCAATGAGGATTTTATTTTGAACTCTTGCCAGTTTAGCAATGCTCTTGTTTTTCATCAACGTTGCATTTTGAACCCCAATATTTTGGAGAAGGACCACCGTTATGAGCGAACCTCATGGTGGGACTCCATCTCTGATGATTCTTTCAGCACCAAAAACAGCATAACTTCCATTCATAATCCTACGCTGCGGTTTTTGGCAAAATGGATTGCTATGGTTGTTCATCCTCGTGCAGATTTACGTCTTTGTCTTAATGCTGAGTTGCCTTGCCTTTACGCTATGGCTAAAAAGATAAAGTTTTCTCCCGTGTTGAGTATGCTTAGTCATTGGCAAAGGATGGTGACTACAAAATGCACCATTGACATTACATCGCTGGTCACCTACTTGCCATTGACACAGGAGTATCAAACCCAAATTGGTCTTGATCATTTTGTGCAAGGGCATTTGATGCGGGAAGGGCCAAACCATACACTTTTTATGTGTTACCCTGGGTATGAGGAAGAGATTGAGTTTCCCTGCTCAAACCTCGGACTCTACTCGGTGAAGCGGCTTAAATTGCAGATGAGGAAGAAGGAACCAGCACGCCACAGTGTGGCTGGGACACGACCAACAACACGTAGCAGGACCCTGCTGGAAAGGTAGACCGAGGCAGGCACTTCACAGATGCCATCATCTGGAGAGCCTGGGACATCACAGATGCCTCCACCTAACCCGACTGCCAACATGACTTTCGAGCAGACGTACGACTACTTCCAAGGAGGGTCAGGCCAGTACACAGGAACCATGCCAGGCTATGGCCAGGATCCTGGGTACTACTACTCCGGAGGTATGGGTTCTTATGGTCCACAGGTCGGACCATCCACTTCAGCCCGGTACGACTACGAGAACCCGTTCACTCGGGAGATCTCGCAGATCAACACCCGGCTCAGTGAGCTCTACCAGCAGCAGCAGTAGATGAACCAGGACATGGCACACAACCCGGATCTCACGCAGCAGAACTGGGCAATGGCGACATCCATGCACTACGACATCTCAACCATCTTCCAGCGCATGGATCTCAACCCCAACCAGCAGAACCCCGACCAGTCAGACTACTGAGCTTCATCGAAGCTTGGGGAAGGTATCACAGGTAAGTTATCTGTCGTTCCTTAACACACCGCTCGATAAATCTTAAAGTAACACAAGACTGCATATGGTGGCTAGAATAAAATTTTGCATATATGGCTCTGGTGGGTCAATCATCCATCGGGGTATCTTCCATGAACAATTTTTTTTTCAAAAAAAACTCCCGAGAGGTTCCTTATTGAGCATGCATTCTTACTCTAGTTCAAACCATATCAATATTCCCAACAACAAGACTTTGACAACTATTGCTTATGCTCCCACTAGAATGAAGCATAGGGGAACGCCACATGCCAACGAACTCAAGTACTAAGAGAGTAAAGGGTTATATACGAGGCACGTGTAAAACATAAACAGAGCAACTATTCATCATGTCCAAAAGAGAACTTGCAAAACTTCCCATGTACAAATTACTTGGAGAATTCTCTTCCTTTTATTATTATTAATAAAATTCTAAAGCATGTCATGGCATTTCATGAAATTAAACAAAAACTTTACCCGAAATGTTGACGGTCACAAGGTGTACGTCTGCTCGGAGACTGGGTAAAGTTCTTGTATCTTTTCTTTATACTTCGAATATTTCCTTTATCAATATAGTTATCTTCTTTACTTTATCGGTTAAGCTTTCCTTTGCTGCTTTCCTTAGTTTATCTAGGAAAGTAGTGTGATCCTTTCATTTCATAACCTTTAGATTCAGTTAGAGTCTAGTTAGTTTGTCAGGCTTTTACCTTACGGGTTTCTTGCCCGGACTAGGAGATTTAGCCGTCTCCTAGGTAGAGGGGGTTTCTTGTGAAGGCCTCACAAGAAATCCTAGCATCGAACCCAGACGTGGTGTTTGGTTAGATGTTAGCTAGAATTGTGTTCCACCCCACAGAAAGAGAGTGGTAGGCGGCAAGTGGTGACAGCCTTGTCCGTCCTTTGTGCGACCACAACGTTCGGGTGTTTTCATAGCAGTAGTTGCAGGTTGCCGATAGGTCCCCCTTCTATCCCGTCTGGACCTTTCCTCTTCCAGCCGCCGAAGTAAGCTCTTTTCCCTGACAGCTAAGTAGAGTTCTAGTCTAGATCTTTAGAGGCTTTCTGATAAGTTTAGGAGTGTCATAGGAATCCTTTCTCGCTCGTTGCTCTCCCAGCTTCTTTTCTATCTCTAAGTGTAGAAGTCTCCTGTGTCGCTGGTCATTTTCACCTTCTTTCTAGCTTACCTTTTAGATAAGCTAAGTCATTTAGGGTAGCCACCTATCATATCTTTGCGCCCTAGTTATCTCCCCTAAGATAGTTGGTGTATATTTCTAGAATGTGTTCCTGGTATAATTTCTCAATATCACTTTAACCAAAGAGCTTCCCCGTGGAAATTTACGATACCCTGGAATACTCCAAGGTGAAGTGCTACACGGTCATTCTGTACGCTTGCAGAATATTTTATTCTATAGGGCAAGAGTTTCCCACTGGCTTTCTAATGGCACAATTCCAGTGACGTTAAGAAGTGCCAACAGGGTCCCTGTGCTACAGGAGCGCGAGGGCGGGGAGGCGGCGCCGCTGACCCTGATCCCGCTTAGTGTGGGTCGTGTGGTGGGCGAGTTTGGCGGGAGGTGTGCTCGTGTCGATGAGCACGGAGTTCCCGTCAACTGGCAGTCGTACGCCGATCTTCCCCAACCGTTTGTCCGCGACACCGAAGCGGAGGAGCGGCTGTGGGACGTTCAGTTGGAGCGCGGCCGGGCGGTCGTTCAAGCGCTGAATGACGCCCTTCGACTTCACCAGGACGTCGGTAAGGTTCAGCAGGTAGGCCCCGCTTTATCTTGTGATTGACGCTGACGCTTCTTAGTTTTTTAGCCTTTGTTGTGATGACCGTCCCTCCTTCCCCCTTTTTTGCGCGCAGGAGCTCCGCAAGGAGGCGTTCATGAAGAACGATCAGATCGCCGCCTTGCTTACGGACATCTGCACCTTGAAGGGGAAGGAGGAGGTCCAAGACCACTAGCTGGCCGACCTGGCGGCCGCTCGGGACCGCGTGCTCGACGAAAGTCGGAAGAAGGGCCAGGTCATTACCTGCCTAGACGACTTGGTCCGGACCCTGCGCAACGACCTGGCAACTGCCAACACTTGGTTGGAACGTGAGCGTGTCGCGCATACGGCCGTTGTGTCGTCATTGGAGAAGGAGAGGTGCTTGTTGGTGGAGGCCCAGGACCAACTTGAGCAGCAGCAGTCGGCTCGAGAGGCGTTCGAATCTCGGGCCCTGGAGCTGGAGACCGCGCGCAAGGCTGCCAAAGGCCAGGCGGAGGCTTTCTAAAAGGAGGTCGAGGGTGAGTTTGCTCGTTCATGCCCAGTTTTCCGCCTAACTTCTTTTTCTGATGTTCTTATGTTGGTGCAGAGCTGAGGCAGGCGCTCAGAGCCGAGACAGACTCAAGGGAGGCTCTGTAGGTGGCTCACGCGGTGACCCAGCGTGAGCTGGATGATCTGGAGCAGGCTGCGCTAGCTGCCTGCAACGAGATTGCTGGGCCCGACGCGCAGTCCGGCAGCTCCCTGGCCAGTCGTCTCCGGGTGCTTGGGGGGCACATCACCTCGCACGTGAAGGACGCCCTACTGGTGGGAATCCGGAAGGCGCTTGGAGTGGTGACGACCCACTACCAAGCGGATCTCTCGAAGCTTGCCGTCGGATACGTCGTTGCTGATGACCTCGACGATGAGGGGGCGATGGCCGCTATCAACGAGGCCGATGCCGCCGCGGACGAGACGGCGCGGGTGTTGGCCGGCTGCTTCGAGAGCGTCCTTTTCCCCAGTGAGGATGACGGCGGCTGGGACGACTTGGGTGGTGGGAGCGGTCCCTGAAAGGTCTCGGGCCATCGAGCCCGAGTGTAAATAATAGTTTAGAGATTTGTCTTCTCCCTTTGTTTGATATGAACGATTTCGTTTGAGTATGAACATTGTTTTTGAATTGCCCTTTTTGGGTTTCTTCTCGCAGACACCTCATAGGTGCTGGCTTTAGGGTCGTTCACGGAAGGCCTAGGCGTTGGGGACTTTAGCGATTTCGTATCCCTTTCGAGGGAGTTGGTACGCGTTTCATGCCTCCTGCCATAGCCGTTCGCGCGCCTAGCGCCATCCTCTAGAGGTGGCCGCGAAAAGGAAAGGCAAGCGTTTTGCGTAGAAAAAATCGAAAGAGTGATGGACTTTTTTGGGGGTTCGTCCCCGTTGTAACCCCCGAGGGAGGGATAGTCCTAGCAAGGGTAGGATCATCCCTCACTCAGGTCGAGGGTGGACTTTTGTGGTCCGTTCTACTCGCGCGTTGTTTTTCGGGGGTTGAAGCCAACACTTAGAAAGTTTGTACAATTGAAAATATGTACAAAGGGATCCGAGGGCTCGAGGGCCTCTCTAAGGGTAGAAGCGACGTAGCTGTTGTATGTTCTAAGCGTTTGTTAGGATCTGCCCTTCCTCATTCGCGAGCTTGTATGTTCCGGGTTTGAGCACTTCGGCAATGATGTACGGCCCCTCCCATGGGGGTGTGAGCTTGTGCCGTCCTCTGTTGTCCTGCCGAAACCTCAGGACAAGATCTCCCTTGCTGAGGTCTTGACGCCGGACCTTTCGGGCTTGGTGTCGTCGCAGGCTCTGCTTATACCTCGCGGAATGGAGTAGGGCCACGTCCCGTGCTTCGTCAACTTGGTCTAGCGAGTCCTCTCGCGCTTGCTGATTCTGCCGCTCTTGATAAGCCTTGAGTCTTGGGAACCATATTCCAGATCTGTGGGGAGGATTGCCTCTACCCCATAGACGAGGAAGTAAGGAGTGAACCCTGTCGCTCTGCTCGGGGTTGTTCTTAGGCTCCAAATCATGGAGGGCAGTTCTTGTACCCACTTGCGGCCGAACTTTTTTAGCTTGTTGTGGATTCTCGGCTTGAGGCCTTGCAGAATCATGCCGTTGGCACGTTCTACCTGGCCCTTCGTCTGTGGGTGTGCCACTGCTAACCTATCCACTCGAATGTGGTAGCTGTCGTAGAATTCCAGGAACTTCTTACCCATGAACTGTGTGCCGTTGTCGGTGATGATAGAGTTTGGAACCCCGAACGTGTGGATGATGTCGGTGAAGAAGAGCACCGCTTGCTTGGACTTGATCATGTTGATGGGTCGAGCCTCGATCCACTTTGAGAACTTGTTGATGGCCACCAATAGGTGCGTGAAGCCCTCGGGCGCCTTCGTCATTGGTCCGACGAGGTCCAGACCCCATACGACGAAGGGCCACGTGATGGGTATGGTTTGAAGCGTATGGGCCAGAAGGTGTGTCTTGTGTGCATAGAACTGGCACCCTTCGCAGGTTCGTACCACCTCTGTGGCGTCGGCCACAACGGTGGGCCAGTTGAAACCTTGCCGAAAAGCGATGCCTACTAGGGTGCGTGGGGGCGGCGTGATGACCGCACACTCCCGCATGGATGTCGCGGATCAGCTCCCTTCCTTCGGGGATCGGGATGCAATGTTGCAGGACTCCCGAGGTTCCTCACCTATATAGCTCCCCCTCGATGATGAGGAAACGCTTTGCTCTTCGGGCAATGCGTCTCACCTCCGTGCGGTCGGAGGGCAAAGAGACTTGCTCGAGCCAGTCTAGATACGGACTCCGCCAGTCTTGAGCTGTTGGAGCTTCATCGATTTCCATGGCTTCGGCTTTGTCTTCTGAGCAAGCCTCGTAGCCCATGGGCTCGTCCTCTTCCGTCGAGGGGTCTATGCTCATGGGTTTGGGGGTAGCCTCTCAGGTGTCCACCGCCTTCGAGGCCTCGGTGTGAGGGGTGATGGCAATTGATGGCTTGCCGATGTCCTTCGCGAACACGTTCGGGGGAACGGTAGTTCGTCCCGACGCGATCTTTGCCAGCTCGTCGGCCTCCTCGTTGTATCTCCGGGCGATATGATGGAGCTCGAGGCCCTCGAATTTGTCCTCGAGGCTATGCACCACTTTGCAATAAGCTGCCATCTTTTCATCATGGCAGCTTGATTCCTTCATCACCTGGTCAACGACTAGCTGGGAGTCGCCGCGAATGTCCAGGCGCTTGATGCCGATCTCGAGGGCGATGCGTAATCCCGCGAGCAGCACTTCATATTCCGCCATGTTGTTGGACGCAGGGAAATTGAGGCGCACTACGTACCGAAGGTGTTCCCCACGTGGTGAGATGAAAAGCAGACCGGCGCCTGCGCCTGTTTTCATCCAAGACCCATCGAAGTACATTTCCTAGTAGTCGGCGCTGGCCTTCGGGGGTGGGAGCTGAGTGTCCGTCCACTCGGCCACGAAGTCAGCCAGGATCTGAGATTTGATGGCCTTTCTTGGTGCGTAAGTGAGGGTCTCCCCCATCAACTCCATCGACCATTTCGAAATTCGACCGGAGGCTTTGCGGTTCTGTATGATCTCGCCCAAAGGGAAAGATGATACAACGGTCATCGGGTGCGCTTCGAAGTAATGTCGCAGTTTGCGGCGAGCCAGCATGATGGCATAGATGAGCTTCTGGATGTGGCGATATCTCGTCTTGGTCTCGGCCAAAACTTCGCTGACGTAGTATACTGGACGTTGAACGGGTAAAGAATGCCCCTCCTCGAGCCTTTCTACTATGACCACAGTGCTGACGACCTGGGTGGTTGCCACAACGTAGAGAAAGAGAGGTTCGCCCTCCCATGGTGAGGTAAGGACCGGCGCGTTCGTTAGCGCCGTTTTGAGTCGATCTAAGGCTTCCTGAGCTTCCGCGGTCCAGGTGAAGCGCTCAGATCTTCTCAAGAGCCGGTACAGAGGGAGTCCCTTCTCTCCTAGGTGCGAGATGAAGCGGCTCAAGGATGCGAGGCACTCTATTACCTTCTGTACCCCCTTCAGGTCTCGAATCGGCTCCATTTGTTGGATCGCCGCGACCTTCTCGGGGTTGGGCTCGATGCCTCGCTGGGAGACAACGAAACCCAGCAACATGCCTTGAGGCACACCGAAAACGCACTTCTCGGGGTTGAGCTTAACTCCGAGCACCCTGAGGCAGTCGAATAAGATTTTAAGATCGTGCACCAGGGCGTCCGCCTTCCTGGTTTTGACAACGATGTCATCGACATATGTTTCTATGATACGACCTATATGATCCCCGAAAACGTGGGGCATACAGCGCTGATAAGTGGCCCTGACATTTCGAAGGCCGAAGGGCATCGTAACGTAGCAATACATGCCAAAGGGGGTGATAAAGGAGGTCGTGAGCTGGTCGGACTCCTTCATCTTGATCTGGTGATAGCCAGAGTAGGCATCAAGTAAGCATAAGAGTTTACATCCCGCAGTGGAGTCTACTATTTGATCTATGCGTGGTAAAGGAAAAGAGACTTTTGGACATGCTTTATTCAAGCTAGTGTAGTCTACACACATCCTCCACTTCCCATTTTTCTTTTTCACTAATACAGGATTAGCTAACCACTCGGGATGAAAGACTTCCTTGATGAACCCGGCCTCCAGGAGCTTGTGCACCTCCTCGCCAATCGCTCGCTGCTTTACTTCGTCGAAACGGCGGAGCCGCTGCTTGACGGGCTTGGAGTGGGGACGGATGTCAAGGGAGTGCTCGGCAACCTCCCTCGGGATGCCTGGCATGTCCGAGGGGCTCCATGCAAAGATGCCGGCGTAGGCGCGGAGACAGTCGACGAGCACCACTTCCTATTTGTCGCTGAGGGCGGAGCTGATCGTCAACACCTTGTCGTCGTTGCTGTCGGGGTTGAGCGGGATCATCTTGGTGTTCTCGGCAGGCGCAAAGCTCCCGTCCTGGCACTCATTAGCGTCGAGGGGCATGTTGGCGATTGCCTCTAAGTCCGCCAGGAGGGACTCATCGAGGGCAAGCGCCTCGGCCAGCTCGATGCTCTCGACGTCACATTCGTAGGCGTGCTCGACCGTCGGGCTGACGGTGATGACTCCGTTAGGCCCCGACATCTTCATCTTGAGGTAGGTGTAATTTGGGATGGCCATGAACTTGGCGTAACATGGCCTCCCCAAAATGACATGGTAGGCCCCTTTGAAACCTACTACCTCAAAGGTGAGCACCTCCTTACGGAAGTTGGCCGGGGTGCCGAAGTAGATGGGCAAGTCGATCTGCCCGAGAGGTTGTACGCGTTTTCCCGGCGCGACGCCGTGGAACGATGAGTTGTTGGGGGCGCAGCTCACTTGTGCTGATTCCCATGAGCTCCAAGGTTGGAGCGTACATGATGTTGAGGCTGCTGCCCCCGTCCATGAGCACTTTGGAGAAGCGCGTGTTGTCGATGACGGGATCGACAATGAGAGAGTACTGCCCGGGGTTCGGAACGTGGTCGGGGTGGTCCTCGCGGCTGAATGAGATGGTCTATGAGGACCAATCGAGGTACGACGGGGTTGCTGGCTGAACCAACAAAACCTCCCGACGCTCTCGATGCCGCTGTCGGCCGGTCATGTTCGCCGCGGGGCCCCCACGATGAAGAACACATGTTCGACCTCGGGGTAGCCATCGTCGTCCTTATCCCCGGCTTCTTTTCTCGGGCCGCCATCCTTTCGGGGGATGCGGTTGTAGTATTTCCGCAGCATCTCACACTGTTTGAGAGTGTGAGCGACTGCGGTCTTGTGCTACGGGCATGGTTTCTTGAGGTGGTCATCGAAGACCCCCCTCCACGCGGGGGGCCTTGAGGTCCCTTATGGTTAGGATCCACTACGAGGGCTTCATCGTCGTTGTCGCCTTTTTCTCGTGGGGCTCGAGCCTTCTTTCCCTTCTTGCCGTGCTTCAGTTTCTTCGAGGGGTTCTTCAGCTTGCTGCCCTCCGCGGGTGCTTCTTCGGGGCGCTTTCCCTTCTTGCCGTTGAAAATGGCGTTGGCCGCCTCCTCCCCCGAAGCGTACTTGGTAGCTACCTCGAATAGCCGGTTTGCATCGGGGGGAGGGTTCCGCCCTAGCTTGCATACCAAGCTGTAGCAGGTGGTGCTTTCGAGGTAGGAGTGGATGATCTGGGGATCGGTGAGATTGGGGAGCTCGGTGCAGCGCTTGGAGAAGCGTCGGATGAAATCCCTCAAGGACTCACCAGGCTTTTGGTTGCACCCTCGAAGTTCCCACATGTTTCCAGGGCGCACATAGTGTCGGCGAGTTATGCTGACTAGGTTCTCTAGGGGATGCCCCGAGAGAAGGGTTTGAGGAGAAGTCTTCGAGAATCTAGAATCGAAGGTGACAAGAGACGATTTAGAAAGCTTCGGGCCGCAATATGCGTAATACCCTACGTCCTGTATGGTGTATCTTGTATAGATGAGATGTTGCAATGCCTGACAGCGTTGCTCGATACAATGCCTGACGGTGTTGTTTGATAGTCTAATCTAGGGACCCTCTGCCCTCCTTTATATATCCAGGGGGCAAGGTTTACATGGTAAGTCTCCTAGTCAGTTACAATTGAAGAGTCCTAGTAGGGCAAAGTGTCCTAGTAGGAGTCTAGCTTGCTTAGGGAACTCGGGGTCTCGACTAGGTCGTTCCAGTCGTAAATCCGATTGGGGGACAAGTGCTCGAGCCATGTTCACGCGGAGCCCGCCAAGTGGAGGGACAGGTTGCGGATGATCATGGCGTCGTCCGTTGCGCCGCCGAGCTGGCATGCTAGACGGTAGTCGTTCAGCCATACACTGGGGTCCGTTTCCCCGGAGTACTTGGTGATGGTGGTAGGCTGCCAGAAACGAGGGGGAATCGGAGCGGTGCGGATGTCACGACTGAACACTCGCCTCCCTGCCGGTTCCGGCGCCGCATCCCGATCGTCGTCGTGACCGTCGCGTCGGGGCTGGCGGGTCCAGGTTTCCCTCGCCTCCTCATCTGGTTGAGGATGTTGCGTGCGTCACCATCGTTTTGGGCGCCTCGGGTGTCCTGGAGGCACGATCTCACGGGTACCCATGCGGGAAGTGGCTCCGCTTCGGGTGTGCGCGGCTCGTCGGCGTGGCGTCGCGCGGTGTCCCGGAGGGAGTTGCCTTGGTACTGCGCTTGTGTCTCGCCGTTCTGCCGGGGTGAGCGTACCGATGACTCTCCTCCTCGTTCGCCCTTCGAGGCCGAAGAGCGTCGAAGGCGGGAGGCCGAGCTCTCGGCTTGTTGTCGGGCAGCGTTTTCGACCAGCTTCTGTGCCTCGAGATGCAGATTTCGTCCTTTGGGAGTAGCCGATTCCGGCATGGCTCAGAGCAGCGCGGCCGCCTCGATGAGCTTTTGGCTTGTCCTTGGGACGAGGTCGTCATTCTTGTCTTCGGCAAGGATGCGCGCGCGAGCCACTCGCCCCAAACGCCGCGCATCTATGTTGCGTCCATTATCTTGGTTGGGCGGATTACGGTCAGAGTGCGCTGGCGGTGAGACGTTGCCACCTCCTAGGTCGTCGGGGTGGACAGCTCACGGCCGGCGATGCGGATGCGGCTCATCCTTCGAAAGCGAGTGCTCCTGTATGTCCGGGGGCTGCGCGCCCACCGGATCTTCAGCGTCGTCGTTATCGTCATTTTCATCGGTGGTGTGCCTGTCGCTAACTTCGTCGTCGGCGACGAAGCACTCCTGGGTGGGGTCGTAGTCGTCGTCGGAGTCATCGGAGCAGGTGAGGCAGTAGTCTACCGCAGCTTGAAAGGCCACGAAAGCACTACGATCCCGAAGGCCAGAATAATCCCACTCAGGATGTTCTGACTCGGGAGCGCGTTCCTCCTCTGACTCCGGATAGGAGTTGTCGGGAACGATGTTGTTTCGTGCTGGAAAACAACGACGGCCGGGTTGCCGGTTGTGCACACCCATGCATGTCCTCATCGATGAGGCGTAGACAGCAGCGGTGTTGCCAAGCCCGTAAGGAAAACGCGGCGTTGGAGCGCATGGCTCCACACTCATTGGGAGTGAAGAAAAAGCTTCTATCACTGGGATAGAGTGCTGCAGCACACCTCCGTCCCACGTGGGAGGGGTGTGGTTGGCATCGGCCACCCACCTGGCGGCGCGTGCTCGCCGAGTGCATGGTCCCGGACGTCTCCTCCGTCGAGGCAGCGCCATCGCCAGTGGCGGAGCTTCACGATGGCCATCAGATCCTCCTGGAAGGATACGCATGAGGTAGCCGTTGCCGGTTGCTTGGAAACGGAGGCTTCCAAACCGAAACTCGTATCCCGCTGGGAACGGATTGCTCGATCCCATTGGGAATCGTCCTCGGTCGAAATCCACCATTGGGATCGACGCGAAAGTTGCGCGACGCGACCCCTACCTGGCGCGCCAACTGTCGGTGCCTGATTTGGTCACACCGGCACTAACTAGTGATCGCGTCGCTAACTGCTCGCTTGGATGGCAGATTTAGTGGATTGAACTCGGGATGCAGGGGTTTTATCCTGGTTCCGGCCACGCGGCCGTAGTCCAGCTGTGGTGCGTAGCACCGAGTTTCGTGTTGCTCGTAGTAGGGGGTTACAAGCAAAGCAGGAGAGGGAGGAAACATCCCAGGTCCCTGAGTCGGATGTTGAGAGAGTGTGAGTGTCTGTGAGTCTGGGACTGGAGAACCTCTCCCCTTATTACATGGGCTTCCTCCCCTTTTATAGACTAAGGGTGAGGAGAACCATACAAATGAGATCGTGGTGTTGACGATTATTAGGTACACTATGGTGCCATGCCGTGCACTATGCGAGCGGGAATCGTGCCTTCCAACTCTTGCTGACGGTATAGATGTCACCATCGCTGACTTCAGGGTCGCCGGCCGCTGCTTTGAGGGTTGTCGTTCGAGGGTGGAGCGGTGTCGTGTCCTTTCCCGCCTTTCTTCGGGGGTCCTTCCTCAAGGCGGTGCGTCGTACTCTGGGAGGAGACTGGTCATGGGGTTGTTGGCACCGTGGTACGGCCTGTCACCGGCCCTGTCTGCACAAGACTCGGTTCAGAGGCACAGTGCTTGGCTCAGTCGGAGGCGACCGGCGTCCCATCCGTGGTGTGGCGAAGCGGAGTGTGCGGTCGTGTCCCGCATTGATTGCGCCTGGGAGTGGAGTCTTCGAGACCTGATCGACAGCATCGACCGCAGAGGGGTCGATCGTGACGGAGATTCCCGTTTGAGGGCAAGGGGTATCCTCGAACGAGACGGAGATTCGCCTTTTGGGGGCGCCGTCGTAGTGGACCCTTCTCGGGCCGCCGTGCCTTGGGCTTTCCCTTGGTCGTTGATGTGGCTTTCTTGTTGGGCCGTTTTGGGCCGTTGTTTGGGGTACCCCTTAGTCTGGTACCTGACACGTTGAATATTATTCGACGCACCGGCGAGTGCCGCCCTCCTCCGGCGAACCCAACAAAAAAAACACGCAACCGTAATATACTCCAATGAAACCGTAAAAACTTGATCGATAAAAACAAAAAGCCACACCGTTCCTCTTTTATCCATTGACCATTCGTCGAATCCTCCTGCTCTGCATCGTGGCGGCGTGGCCGTCCTATCCCTCGCACTCCGGCGAGCCGTCGCCACCTGCATCGCTTCCCAAGAGCAGATCAACCACAGGCAGGGATGCAGCACGGCCTCGACGCCTCCTCCAGGCTGTGCGGTCGAGCTCTCATGACACCAGCCCTCGCCGCCCTCCCCGCTCCGACGGCAGCGAGGCCGCAAGCTACAGCGCTCCCCACTAAACTTCCGTGCCCGAAGCACAGCACCAACCTGCAGGTTAGTCTGATCTGTGCCCTCCGCTCCAAATCGAGTCTAAAAGATTCAATATTTTTGTGCTGATTCATGTATATGCGGATGGTTTTGGATTTTATTTCCCGTGATTTGGGCACTGGTGCTGGTGTCGGATCTCAAGGTGCATCTTCCATCGTGGATCCGTCAACGCGATTCTACCCGTGACATCACTGTTCAGGGATTCCAAGCACATGTTCCAATTGTTTGAGCTGCATGCTGGATCCCATGGAGTTGCGATCTGATTTCGCCTACTGATTTAAGGCCATTGCCCGATCTGACCCCTTTGATCCTATCCACTCTGAAGTAAACAGTCGTGATGAGATCAATTGTTTTTTATCTAGTTTCTATGCATTTCAGTCACCCTTGACGCAGATTGAAAAGTGGGCATTAGTATCAGTTGAAAATTACTCCTCAATGGGTAAGTATCAGTGGCAAAATTACTCCTTTTGTCGTCAAGGAGTAATTTTTTTAGTCAAGAAGTCATTTTTTTGAACTGTACATTTTATTTCTACTTCATAATTTGTTGTGATGGGGGACATTCCAGTTTGGGAAAGTAGCGAAGTGTGTTTCGTACAGTGTATTAAATAGTTACTTGTTTTGGTGACCTTCTAACGAGTAACACATATTACATCTTATGTGCTGTCACAGTTTTGAGGCTTAACATATTATTACTGTCAAAACCACTGCTTTATATTTTTATATTACTTCTTTTTTAAAGTCCAGTGAGTATCACGTTAATGATTGCAAAATTACTTCTCTGAACAACTGTGGCAGAACCGCCCAATTTAAACTGGCTCAAGTGCGTCGAGCCACCTTAACTCAGGATAACTCCGCCCGCACTTCAAACAGTTTAAACCCGGTAGTCTGTCGAGTGTCCCCGGGACATCCCGAATCATCCACTGACAATACTGAACCATAGCTTAGGATCTTTACAGAGTTGGGGATAACATAACAGGCATTACCCTTTTTACATACATACGGAAAGGTACGAGTTATTACAGACCGAGTTTGAAACACTCTTTAAAATACAAGCCATAGAACAAGGGTCGAAGTACAAACTAGCTTTATACAAGAGAAGTAGAGTTGGACTAGAAGTATCTAACAGCTAGAGTCATCCGGGACCTCCGATGCTCTAGGACTTCGGGCCTTCCTCTTCTCCTTCAACTTGTGGAACCTCCTCTGGAAAAACAGAAAGGGGAGAACCCTGAGTACGAAGGTACTCAGCAAGACTGACCCGTCTTACCAAAGAAAAGACGCTCAAGGAGGGATGAATGGGCCTTTAGTGGTTGTTTGGCTGACTCGACTTTTGCGGAAAAAGCTTACTAGTAATGAGTCCTTACAAAGCAATTTTATTACAGTTAAGTATTAACTACTCAGCTACGTGGTAAATACCTTTTGCATTCACGTGATACTAGGTTCAACCAGCATTTTGAATCACTCACAGAGAATAGTTCAACTTGTTTCCGCTACGATGTTTAAGACCTGATCAAGTGCACTCATAACCAAGAGTAGTGTTGATCCGGATCCATATACATCCTGCAGGAGATACCTAGTCACCAGCCACGTCCAGCTGCGCCAGCTGTCCGTAACAACCTTTCAATCAGTTGGACCAAAGACCGGAAATATCCTTACCCGAACCCGGGAAAGCATCCCCACGTGGGCCCCACGTCTGGCGACCACCCCGTGAGTTCCAGATGACGATCCCGCCTTTCTCCGACCCAGCGAGCACCGGTAAGCGATATTTCCAATCCACGAGCCAGCTAATCTAATTGGCTTTACTGGCCCCATTACCCAGTAAGAGACCAGGTAGAATCACTTGATCCAACTGTTAAACAACGGATCGATCCTTAGTGACTTAACTAGTAGGCAGAACTAGGGATCGAGCCTGTCAATCCACTCTATCACCTTCTGCCCACTCTCTCTTTTCTTTAATCTCATATATGATTCATCTATGATTAGTGAAAACCTAGATCATCATTCTTATAATTAGAACCTGGCAAAGCATAGCTAAGTATCTGTTCTCTAATCACTTTACTTATTTGACCTAGTAAAGGTAGTTCTAGCAAGGAGTGGTTCATGCATCAAGGGTTTTCATTCAACTCCTAACCTAATGCACACACAAAAAAAATCATAACATTTGGACTGGTGATCTATTGAAATTAAGTAGGTATAGATGCATCTGGGGCTTGCCTTGGGTTTCAAAGAGAGTAGTAGTAGTAGCCTCGGTGGCTTCCTGAGACTCTTGAGCAACTAAGAAAACCTCCTCGTACGGCACTGGGTCGTCCGAGAAATCCACGTATTCCACCTCCGCAGTCTCCGACTCTAAATGCGATGCAAGTTAGTAATGAGAAATGCAATAGTTGAAAACATAGCTCAAAGTTTACGTCTCGATACAGTTGCAAGCCAACAAAGCTACCTAGACCGTTCCCAAAGAGAAAGTTAGTTATTAAAGTGGGTGAATTAATCCTTATAAATTTTATTGATTTATTTAAGAAGAAAAGATTTCCTAAGTGTGATAAAATTATTTCCTATAAACCCTAACATCTATTTAGTCAAAATGTGTTTAAAACACAAGAATCCTATTTTAGAGTATTTTTAACATTATTTTAGCCATTTTTAATAATTATTTTCTAAGTTGATATTAGTAATAAATTCTAAACATCACAAATGTTTGGGTTTAGCATTTTTAGATTATAAAGAAAAATCTAAGGAAATTATTAAAATTTATTTCACATTTTTCTGATTTTTCTATAATTTTCTAGAATTAAAACAGTGAATAAAACATAACTTAAATCTATTTCTAAATCTATTTGGACCTTTTACAGAAAACCCCCTGACTTTCCTAATCTTCCCCGACGAGGTCCCTGCCCACGCGGGACAGAACCCCCGCGCAGACCGGCGCCTCACCGGCGTTGACCCCCGGCCGCTCGCCGGCGGCGAGGTTTCCCGTCGACCCCGCCTAGCCCAAAGGCCTCTCTTCCCTTACGCGCCTCCATTCTAACCCTAATCTTCACCGGAGAGCTCTAACCCTAGCTTCCCCGCGGCTCGGCGGCGGAGCTCCGGTGACGCGCCGTACACCGGCGAGCCTACTGCCCCAACTCGCCTCACAACCGACCCACGAGCACCGCCTAGACCTAAGACACCTCATGCACCACTCGGGCCAGCCTGCGCAACACCGCACGCCCGAGCGCACCCCGCCGGCCATGGCGGGAGCACGCCCGGAGCACGCGGTGGCGAGCTAACCATGGCTCAACTACAACAAGACTAACCCTAACAGCTACCCTACGGGCAACGGTGAACCTCCCCGCACCCAGCGCGTACCTCAGCACGGCCGGAGGAGGTCCGAGCAGGGCTGCAGTCGTGCGACTGCCATGGCGGAGGAGCGCCATGGCGTCGAACGCGTTCCAGCACGGGCAACTGTCGCGCTCGACCAAACTAACCCTCCAACATCTTTCCAAACCCCTAAGCATCACCACTAAACTCTCTAGCCCCGATCAGCACAACCACAAAGGCACAAAGACGCGGAGAAGCTCACCCCGGCGTGTCGTCGACGGCGAGCTTCAAGACGAGGTTGCGCCGGGCGATGGAGCAGAGGAAACCGAGCAAGACTAGGTGGAAACAAACGAGGAGATCAAAGCGAAGCTGATGGCGGCTAAAGACAGCGCGAAGTGGCTTCACGGCGGCTGCAGACCCACGGCTTGACGGCGGCGAGGTCGGTGGGCAGAGGAAAAGTGCGGCAAAGAGGGAGGAGGAGAGGCCGAGGTCCCGCTTTATCACCGGAGCAACGCAGCGGCGCGCGCGACACCTCCAGCTGCGACACCGCCTCAGCTGTCCTCGCGCGGAGTCGACGCGTGGCCGGCGATGCGGTCCAGGCGCGCCGGCGGCGAGCTGTGTGCTAAGCGTGACGTCATCGGTTCCCCTTTCAAACCTCCATTCCCCCGAGATTGCAGCCTCCATTTCTCCCAAAATCATGTAGCAACACCAAAAACTCCCAACACGAAACTTGTAGAGGAACCATCCAATTTCATTTCTTATTTTGACACTTCACTCATTTGAGTTCGAATTGAAGCCGAAATTGAGCTCTAAAGTTACTGCTGCAAACTTCCCCCAATTTTCAGAACCCTAACTGAATTTCCTAAATTACTCTCAAAACTTGAATAGAACATGCCCCTGGTGCTGAAGACAAATTTGAAATTCACCTTTAGTAGAACAACTTCCTAGTTGGAAGTTTTTGCAGAAAACTTCAAATTTGACCTTAATTTGCCCAAATTCAAATCTGCTGTCAGGGACTCGGAATTTCCGGAAAACAGCTTCTGATCGATTTTCTTCCATGTTTTTCTTCTCGATCTAGCCAGTTTCTGAGTGTGACCCAAAAATAAAAGTTGTTCATCATAGTTCCCTTGACAACTTTGCTTAAGGCACCTTGGCCATTCCACCCACAGATCAATAACTAAACTGCTGTGAAAACTGCTGCTCAAAATGAAGTTTCAGCCGAAATCCGAAAGTGTCGTGTCGGATGGTGAATAGTAACATTTTTCAATTTCTTTCTTCCATTTAATTGAAGCACTCTTTCTCACATTTTTCTCATCATTGCTGGCCAACTAAGTTGATTAGCTTATGAACTTTATTTAGAAATTCTTGATTGTTCCAAATTTCAAATTTTTGCCACTTCGTTGACTTTGGTCAACTAATTCTTCTTTTCTCTTTTCTTTTTCTTGTTAACCCTTTCACTTAACCACACATTCATTCCCATGTTCACAAGCTCCAAAGAGTGGGATGTTACAACAACGATATATTAAAGTGAATATATTTTATTTGGAAAATTGTTGTCTAAACTTATTTTTTTAAAAAAATAATACTCTTATACTACATGACTGAACTGAAATTTACTTCTCTTATCAACTGAAAAATACTACAGATACAAAAAAAAATACTCATACTCAATTGAAATTACTCTTCTAGTCAAATGGAAGTACTCCTTACATCTGAAATAAAACACCTGAAATTTGATAATAGGGTTGATTTCTCTGCTAGTTCATTAGAGCTTAGTGGATATTCTGATTCCGTGTTGGAAGGAGTAAAAGAATATTGTAGAAGTAATTTTTCAGGGTAATTCATATCTTAGGAAGTCCATGAGTAAATTTGAATGCTGGGGGAAGTAAAAATAATTCTATATAAGTAATTTTCAGTTGAATTGAATCCACTACTACTTTTCAATTTCCCATGTTGTAGATATTACAACTTTGAAAGAGCATCTAGGCCCCTAATTCGGTTTTGGCGATTAATGACAACATAATCATTGCGACTAACAAGTGTTTTGCAGAGGCAAAGTTTAAGTTAGTGCAATGATGGGCTTTCACGGTATTCTTGGCCCCTATCATTTGAGAATGATTGTATTGGCGCAAAGGATATGCTCGAAAATTAAGGTTAAGCTAGTTCTAAGTGCCGTTTGGATGATGAGAGGCACTTAGAGCAGTTTAGGGCTTTGTTTTCCTTTGGCCGTACTATTTAGGGGGGTCGAGGATTGGTAGCTTGACCTAGGCAAGAGTTAGGTGTGGTGCACATTTGTGAAATCTAGTGCTAGGTAGCTACATTGAAGCCCTTGAGAAGCTAAGAAAATCAAAGAAGTTGAATTAGACGAGTTTCGGTCTCGAAAGAGAAGAAGACTGCACAAAACTCAGAGGCATCGACTATTTCGACGGGTGCTAAGGCACCATCGAATTAGTCGATGGCCCCTGGTTTTCTCACACAAACACTAGCACAACTCTCTGAGTCGCGTCGACTGATTCGATGGTGCGTCCATCGAATTAGTCCACGGTCCTCAGTTCCACCCAGATGGTGGTGCAGTGTTCTGTGTAGCGTCGACTGATTCGATGGTTTACCCATCGAATTAGTCGACGGTGCGTGAAGATGTGAAGACCCCAGAGTGCATGGCTCTGAGCAGCATCGACTGATTCGACGGATGTGGCATTGAATAAGTCGATGGTCTCTGATCCTTGTGAAGGTTTTGTGGCGCATGACTCTGGGTAGCATCGACTGATTCGACGGTGAAAGCATTGAATTAGTCGATGAGGGAACTAGCCGTTGCACTGTTCAAAGTTTGAATGGAAAGCGAGCGTCAATTGATTCGACGGTGTCACCACCGAATTAGTCGACGGCTCTGCGAATTGCATAACGGTTGGTTTTTGAGTGGGAGCTATTTATACCCCTTCACTCACTCCTTGAAGACTTTCTTGCCACACGAAAATCACTGTTCATCCAGCTGCTGTTGGGAAGTGCTAGAGGGCAAGAGAGGCACTTGGTTTGATTGGTTTTCTTGGTCTTGTGAAGATTAAAGACTCTCTTTAGTGCTTGAGAGTAGCAAGTGTGCATCCATCTAGCTCTTGGTCTAGTGTAGGTCAAGTGGAGATCTTTGACTTGTTACTCTTGGTGATTCGGCATCACCTAGACGGCTTGGTGGTGTTGATCTAGGGAGCTCACGTGGAGATTGTGTGAAGCCCCAAGAAGATGTACACGGTTTGGGAATCCACCGTCCCGGAGTGGGAAATGAATATCCCCTACAAGAGCACTTGATCCTTGCGCGGATCAAGGGGGAGGTATATCCTTGCGCGGGTGCTCCAACGAGGACTAGGGGGGAGTTGCCGACTCCTCGATACCTCGGGAAAAATCGGCTTCCTACTCTTCTCTTTACTTTGCGCAAGTTTACTTTCCGTATTTCCTTTCTTAGACTTGCCATGATAGAGTAGGATTGGAACTAGGTTGCTAAACTCTTTTCAACACTAGCTTGGCACAAACCACACTTGTAGGCACATGGGGTGAATTGGCTTATTGCATAGGATTGTTTTATTGCTTAAAATTTTCTAGAAGCCTAATTCAACCCGCCCTCTTAGGCATGTTGATCCTTTCAAACTTCCTGTTTGAAAATTACTGAATGTGATAGGCTCTGTTTGAATATACTGCTCCAACCTGTTATTGTTATTATTATTTTCTTTTTTTTGCTATGTTGAGGGGATGATGCAGGCTGATGGTGCACCTGTGATTTCTGCCATTGATTCCATCTGTGGTGGAGCAATCCACGTATGCATGCTAAAGAGCAAGCCAATCTGATCATCTTAGTGACCATAGATTTTTCCATTAGTAATTTTGTAGTATTAGATCAGTATTTTTGTAGCATTAGAGGAGTAATCTTGCATACAAGATGAGTATTTCATATGTCCCGGAGTAATTTTAAGATGTTCAGAGAAGTAATGCATATACAATCTTATATAGAAGTAAACTTTTGTAGTATTGATAACTTCTTCTATTTAGTAATGTGGATCGATTATTTCTTTAGCACAAGCCTATGCTGATCAGATCAGACCATGCATGATGCTATTGCATTCAGTCTATTGGTTTGTTATGCATATAGATCAGATCATGCTATTGCAAATCTGGCAAGCCATGGAAGAAAAGCGAGGATGCACCGCTACTAGTTTGCTCATGCCGGAGCACAGAACAGAAGCCAGTTAGCTCGGGTGATGGATTCATGGTGGAGCTCTCGTGCAAGAGACCTTATATGCCCTCTATTACTTCTACTATACTGCTGGGCATCATCATTGTTCTAGGAAAATTGGGCAATTGTATTGTGTTTGTGTAACCACGCTTAAATTTTGTTGCATCAAATTATCTGTGATCAGTGATCAGCTAGTGATGTGTGAGATCTGTGACTACATATAGTGGATTATTACTGCTGAATCATCAGGAAAATACTACTATAAACTTTTGAAATTACTTCCTTAAAATTATTGTGCACATTACTTCTTCTGTTTTGAAATTACTTATTTTAAAAATAAAGATCTCAGAATCATTATAATGATGATGTAGTAAATATGGATTACTTCTTGAAATTTGAAATTACTACTCTCAGCAGGAAAGAATGTCGTGAATGAGAAATCCATTCACACAAACTTTTTAGCAGCGGATTAATTATTCACATATACAAGTACTACTTTTTAGCAAAGGAGTAATTTTACAAACAAGGATAATATCATAGTTTTTTATTACGACCTTTCACAAGAAAAATCCATGAGATAAAAAAGAAGGATGAATTTCTCACTTGCATGCTGACCCAGCCATGAAGTTTCATCAAATCACAAATGAGTAACATTTTTAATAACTAATAGTTAATTGGGTAATTTTTTAAATGCATGGCTAAACAAATAATATTTGTAGATGACATGCACTATTTAGAAATAGTTTCCTAGTATGTCAGAAGTAATTTCATACTAACATTACTGACGTGAAGCAAACTGGAAGGCTAAAATCACGTTTCAATTTGCATGGTTGGCTGTCTAGCTCACGCAGACATGCAAGTAAACTAACTGCACCCCAAATTCCCTCTCTCCTAATCTTCCCCTGGCATGCGCACATGCAAGTGCTAACTCCTCCCCGAGCCTGTCCTGCGTACTCAGCAGTATGCAGAAATCTCGCCCACGCTCATGCGCCGCGCATATGCATTATGCAAACATTAGCTCCGCCCAGAAATTCCTCTCTTACTTTCCTCACCTGAGCTCCTGCGTTACTTTCCTCTATTACGGTAGGCAGCTCCCGTATTTAGTTCCTGGTTTCTGCAGGCTGCAGGCCATGAGCAGCAAAAGATCACGTCTAATGAAAAGATTATCTTTTGGATTAAAAACAGCTTGATCAATGCGGGCTCTCGTGCATGCTGTCGACACCACCAACAAACACAGGCTGCCGCCGCCGGGTGATGACTGCTAGGTCGAGGATGAGATGCACGTATGAAGGCTGGGATCGGCCGCGGCCGCGCCGTGCTCTGAACGCCGCTGTGACGCCACGCAGCCCTGAGGCGCCGCCCTCTGGGTGCCACGCGGAAGCGGCTCGCCGGCGCACCGAGTAATTGTAACACCCTAATTTTGTTCATCATATAAAAACCAATATAGGCAACTATTTTCTTAGTTTTATTGTTTTAGGAAATACTAATTTGCAAATTAAATTTTGGCTCTTAAATATTTAAACAACATTTAAATTAGAGTCAATAAAGTTTTTGTTGCATTCATGCTGATTTGCATATATTTTGAATGTGGTTTGAATTTGAAAAGGTTTGCAAAAGTTTAAATTTAAAGTTCAAACTCTCTCTTCTCCCTCTCTCTTTTTCTAGCAAGCCCAGTTTCCTTTCTCTTGGCCCAGCCAGCTCGCGGCCCATCTCGCAAGCAGCGCGGCCCAGCTTCCTCTTCTCCCGGCCCAACCCATCGCGTGCAGTGGCCCAGCTGCTTTCTCTTCTTTCTCTCTCTCTTTCTCTGACGAGTGGGCCCGCCTGGTCAGCACCGTCTTCTTCCCCGAGCCGTCGTCGGGTAGGACTCCGACGAGTCCCGGCCGCGCCCGCCTCCGCCTCGCTTCCCCCTTACGCAAGGCGCGTTTCTCGGCCTTTATAAGCCGCCACCCGAGCTCTCGTTCCCCTCAACCCAAGCCATAGCTCTGCGTCGCCATAGCCGCCGTAGCCGCCCAAACCCTAGGTCAAGGTCGCCACCGCGATTCGAGCTCGTCTCGCCTTCTCGCCGCTCCAAGTTCATCGCCAAGCTGCGCGTGGAGGTGAGGAACCCGCCAAGCTTCTAATCTCCTTCTCTCTCGCTCTCTTGTGCTTGCGCGAGCTCGCCGTCGCAAACGCGCCGCCGCTCGTCGTGGCGAGCTCCCGTCGTTGCGCAATGCTCGTTTAGAACCCCCAAAATAGGTACCCCGTTGTCCCGCTTTCTCCCAAGCCAAACACGGCGAGATTTCGAGCTTCCTAGCTCGAGTTTTGGCCAACTCCGGTGAAGATCCGGTGAAGCGCCGCCGTCTCCGTCGCCAGCGCCGCCGCGGTCGAGTCAGCGCCGTTCGATCGAAATCCAACGGCTGAGAATCGACCCGACTCGAGTCAAACCGAGTCGCACCGGTCAGCCGCGCCTTTTTGCAGAAAAGTCCCTCGGTTTTATAGAAATCAACCCGCAGTCCTGTCTAGTTCAAAAATAATTAGATCTAGGTCCTGTTTCTTTCAGTTTAGCCCCTGATCTTTCTAAAATTCAAACCCGCGGTCCTGCTAGCTAGTTTTTCACTAAAGTCCTTCTGTTTTTATATAAAATTACGTTTTAGGTCCCTGGTTTCTTCTGTTTAAGCCCCTAGAGAGTTAGATTTAGTTTAAAGAAGCCCCTAAACCTTGTTTTAGTCATATCTTGACCGTTTTAAATCCGTTTTGAGTGATCTTTGCGCTCACGCGATCGTCTCTTCATCAAGAATAGTTCTAGACACGTCTTTGCGTCTTTAAAAGTTGTATGGTGTATTGTTTTGCTTTTATTGATTGAATGCTTGTGCGAATCGTGTAGAGAACGGTCCGTTCGAGGGAGATCAAGATCAAGTCTACGAGGAGGAGCCACCGCAGTACTTTGAGGAAGGCAAGTGGATTTTCCCCCTCAGCATACTCTTCTGAACCCATACACATTGCATGACAACAAAGCTTATATTCATGTTCGCGTTGCATTAATTTGATGGGTCCTATGTAAGAATGACTAGTCTTTTACACCTAAGCCTTGATACACCGGGTTTACTTTTATGTTGGGTAGCTATGCTAGATGCTTAACCTTGGTTCATGATGGGTTCTATCCAACATTGATGAATATCCTTATTATTTATATCTTGTTATGTTAATACAAGATCACCATGTTAATCGGAACATGGAGAACCACCCAGGATTAACCGTACAACCACAATACTACATGGCTCCGGTCTTGGCTAATTAATTAGAAACCTTGGTTAGGAATGATCTTACCGAAAGGGCATGGGGGTGGCGGTTGACGGTGTATAGCCCGGTTCTCTCGGGAAGTGGGCTTGGCTAAGACACTATACCCGTTAGGGAGGGTTGTGCCTGCTTCCGATCCGGAAACCTTAGCGGATTGTTTCTAACTAGGGAATATTTGTAAAGGCCTCGTAGCGTCCCTATGCAGTCACACCTTGGAAGTGTGGTACGTGCCTGATCAGCACAGCATGGTTGGGTCTAAAGTTCTTCGGAGCTTTTACGCGAATTGTGGTGAAAGTGTACAACCTCTGCAGAGTGTAAAACTGTTATAACAGCCGTGTTTGCGGTCATGAACGGCCTGGACCCTCACGTGATTAATCTATCGAAACATGAAATCAATCCATTGCATGCATATATTATTGGTTATGTTTATGTTTATTTTATGCTAATATGGGTTGGTATATACTTATATCTTAGTAAATAGTTGCTTGTTAATAAAACTGACCAACTAAAATGCTGACCGCTATAAACCAAGCCTCTCCTTGATAGCTAGCATATTTTCCCCCACTTGCTGAGTACCAACCATAACTGTACTCATCCTTGCTTATATTGGATCAGAAGGTAATAATGGAGCGGAGTACCTCAGCGATCTTGATGAGTTCTAGGCGTGTGTTCCACCAGTCAGATGCCTGTGGAGTGCTTTTGGAGTTATCGTCTTTAGTTATCGTGTGAACCAGTTTAATTTGGCCTTTGTGCCTTAGTCGTGAGTGTAATAAATACTTTATTTATCAAATATTCGTTTGAGTACTGTTTCTGTTATTTGCTCACGGTCTATCATATGTGTGTAATTTGATCCTGGCACACATATGAGATGTACTCGGTTTTCTTTCTAAAACCGGGTATGACAGAGTGGTATCAGAGTCGTGCTGACTGTAGGACGCTAGCCTAGATTAGAATGGTCGAAGTAAGGATTTATTTTAGCAAGCCAAGTCAGTTTCTTTAGAGGTCTTATTTTATTAATTAAAATTCTTTGAACTTCTTTCCTTTTCTTTGGTCACCTTTGCCTCTATTCAATTATCTTTGCTAAGGTTCTCTCTCTATGCTTAGATGGCCAAGAACTTCCAGTCTGAACCAGTGCAGCCAGCCCCTCCTACACCACAGATGGATGATGATGTGCAAGGAGATCCCGTGCGGGTGTGCTTCTCTGATGATGAAGATGTACCTGATCCTGCTTCACCCACAGCAGATGTTGAAGGGAATCCAGACGGCACTGAAGATGAGAGTGATGAAGTCTATGATGATGAAAAGGATGATGAAGAAGAGCCTAAGGTGGAGATGATCACTTCAATAACAGAGCTAGGCGCTTTCCCACTCTTGCTTGAAGATGTTCTGGAGGCATTGGGCAACTACACCAGACCACTCTACATGACCACTTATAGTTCCGCTTCGAATTACCAGGAGTATTATCACACTCAGGTTCATGTTAGGGAGCAAATGGAGAATACCTCTCGGTTCAAAGACTTGGTCCATTCATGAGTCAAGTCTTCTCCATACTTCCTATGAAGCTACAGTCAGTGATGCTGCCAGGAGGGCAGTGACATCTATCAGCCACCAGTTCCAGAAGGATCTGTCTCGCACAGAGTACTGTCACTTGCCTCGTCGCCGTCCAGGAACTGAGCAAACCGTTGTAGTGGGAGGAGGACCAACAGCAGATCCTCGTCTCAATGTTCTTGCCCGAGTCACTGCAGCACTGAATACTGATTTGAAAGGTGTTATTAATGAGCTTGCCGAAGCACAGGAGCGGATTGCAGAACTCGAAGAACAACATGCTGAGCAACAAGGTCAAGAGGATGATGATGATGAGAGGATGGCCAATGCTTGGTCCCCGCCTCGGAAGAAGCTTCGCTATGGAGCCCCTTCCTCCATCACACAGTTTAGGGAATAGGTTATCTTTAGGTTTCTTTTGTAAGTTTATCGTTAGTTACGGTTTTGTGGGGTCGGTCGTTGTTTAATGCTTGTTGCTTGGACAAATGTATGAGTTAGAATCTTTGTTTGTGTGTTTTTTTTGTTGTGGAGTGATGACCACAATTAAATATATATATATATATAATAATAATAATAAAATATTAGTTGGGTTTAATTCTGGTCCCCTCTTATCATTTGCTTCTAATTTCTTATCTATCTCAAGTATATCCGGCATCTTAGTCTCTTATGCTGAAATCTGCTCGCGCCGATATCTGAGACAGCAGTACTGTTTCGATGATTTCGAGAGATACACAGATCCGTTTGACCTCAAACCAGTGGGGTTAGTTTCAGAATTTGATGAGTGATTTTCTGTGATTTTTCCATAATTTTTGGAAATCTGTATCGAGAGAAACACACCAAAAACTGTCAGGTACAGAATCTGTTTTTCCAGCTGGACACAGGCAGCTTGATTATTTTGTATCCGGAGTTTCAGAGGTCCGATTGAGGTGATTCTAGTTGAGTCGGATTCATAGCTTTATGAGTATTATTCTGGAATTTTGGTATAATTTTTGGGTGCACGAATTGACAGTTATGGACGAATATTTAGGGAGGACAGAATCTGTGTGATGATGAATATTTGACTTTCCTCTACTTTGTTCTTTCTTCTTAACTTCAATGCTATCTTATACTCTCGCAGTAGAGTGTCTTTCCTTTACTCTTGTCTATCTGAATTGTCATTCTCTGAATCATATCTGCCTAACACTCAGATGGTTAACACTAGGACCGGAGGAGGTAGAGACGTTCCTAGTCAGAGGCGTCATCACGTGGCAAACCAGCAGAATCAAGCACCCCCTCCACCACCGCCCCAACCCTCAATAGATCCCGCAATGCAGCAGTTCCTAGCAACCCAGATGCAACTCATTCAGCAGCTCACCCAGACAGTGGCCAATTTGCAGGCACATCAGAACCAGCAGCCACCACCGCCACCAGAACCAGTCCAGCCATCCAGGGATCATCACAGGCAGTTTTTGAGCCAGCATCCTCCTACTTACTCTCACTCTGCAGATCCATTGAATGCTGATGATTGGCTCAAGAACGTTGCAAAGAAGCTAGATATTGCTCAGTACACTGATCGTGAGAAGGTCTTGTACGCTTCAGGAAGATTGGAAGGCCCAGCAGCTGATTGGTGGGATACGTACGTTAATGCGCATAACGCTCCCAACACCATCACATGGCAGCAGTTCCAGGATGCTTTCCGCACACACCATATCCCAGCTGGTGTGGTGGATCTAAAGCAGGAGGAATTTCGTGCATTGGTGCAAGGAAGCATGAGCGTGTGTGAATATCGGGATAAATTCACTCAGCTATCCCGTTATGCACCTGATGATGTAAATGATGATGCCAAGAGGCAACGTCATTTCTTGAAGGGTTTGATTGGGCCTATCAAGTACCAGCTGCAGACTCATACCTTTCCCAACTTCCAAACAATGTTAGACAAGGCCATTGGTTGTGAGAATACACGCAAGGAGTTGAGTGAGTAGAAGAGGAAGTTCCAGTCGTCGTCATCAGGGCAGACAAGCAACACTCGTCCTCGCTACATTTCTTCACAAGGCTTCTAGAATCGCTTAGGAGGTAATGGTGGACATTACCAACAGGGACAACAGATACAACGTTCTGGTCAACAGGTTCAGAGGTATCCTCAGCAGGCACCCCGTACTCCTAACCAGCAGCAGAATCGTTCTGGCAAAGGCACCCCGTCAGTACGGACCAACAATCCAGTCACGCCAGTACCACCCAATGGTTGTTTTAAATGTGGTGATATGGGTCACTATGCTAACAATTGTCCCAAGCGTAACCCCAGACACCCCAAGCTCAGAGGAGCGATGGCCAGATGTCCGTTCAACCTTCTTCCCAGTAGGGCAACAAGAGACAACAAACTATGCACGTGGCAAGGTCAACCATGTGACAGCCGACGCCGCTCAGGAATCCAATGACGTGGTCATTGGTATGTTCTCCGTTAACTCAGCATCTGCTACAATTTTTTTTGATTCTGGAGCATCGCATTCTTTTATTACCGAACAATTTGTGTCTGAGCATAACATACCTAAGCAACCCATGAAGAATATGCTCTTAGTAAACTCCCCAAATGGTGAAATAAAAGCTAAATACTTGTGCCCTCGAGTTAGACTTGATATTATGGGGGTAGAATTTCCATCCAATCTAGTGGTTTTGAAGTCCGAGGGAATTGATGTGATACTTGGAATGGATTGGTTGGGAGCTCATGATGGAGTTATTCAGTGTGCCAAGAAGTCAGTGTTATTCACAAGTCCACAAGGAGACCGAATGGAGTTCCAGATGAGACCAGTTGTTCAAAAAGAGGCAACAATTAATCAATTGAAAGGAAAGTCACTGGTGGATATCAAAGTCGTATGTGAATTCCTGGATGTCTTTCCTGATGATTTACCAGGGATGCCGCCTGACCGAGACTTTGAGTTCATCATTGAGCTTGTACCTGATACTGCACCTATTTCAAAAAGAGCATATAGAATGGATGTTAAAGATTTAGCAGAATTAAAGAAACAGATAGATGAACTTTTAGCTAAGGGTTATATTCGGCCTAGTTCGTCTCTATTGGGAGCCCCTGTTATATTTGTTGATAAGAAGGATGGTACTAGAAGAATGTGTGTTGATTACAGAGCTCTTAATGAGGTGACTATCAAGAATAAGTATCTGCTTCCTAGAATTGAATATTTGTTCGACCAGATGAGAGGTGCAAAAGTTTTCTCCAAGATCGATTTGCGTTCAGGCTATCATCAAGTGAAGATTCGGAAGGAGGATATTCCTAAAACTGCATTCACTTGTAGATATGGCCTATATGAGTATCTGGTGATGTCGTTTGCTTTGACAAATGCACCTGCAAATTTCATGTACCTGATGAACAAGGTATTTGTGGAGTATCTTGACAAGTTTGTGGTGGTATTCATTGATGATATCATGGTGTTCTCCAAGAATGAGGAAGAGCATGAGGAGCATTTGAGACTAGTATTACAGAAGCTACGGGAGCATCAGTTTATGCCAAGTTCAGTAAATGTGAGTTCTGGTTGAAAGAAGTATCTTTTCTTGGATATGTCATCACCGATGGAGGAATAATGGTAGATCCGAGTAAAGTGCAGGATGTGTTGAATTGAAAGCCACCTCAGAGTGTGGCAGAAATCAGAAGTTTTCTCGGATTGGCAGGTTATTATCACAGATTTATTGAAGGTTTCTCCAAAATTGCTAAACCCATGACTTTGTTGTTAGAGAAGGGACGAAAGTTCAAGTGGGATGATGCTTGTCAGCAGAGTTTTGAGGAGTTAAGTAAGAAATTGACCACTGCTCCAGTGTTAGTGATGCCTAATATTCAAAAGGGGTTTGATGTGTACTGTGATGCTTCACACGTAGGACTCGGATGTGTGTTGATGCAAGAAGGCAGAGTCATGGCTTATGCTTCTAGACAGTTGAGAAAACATGAGAAGAATTATCCCACTCATGATCTGGAATTAGCAGCAGTTGTTCATGCATTGAAGATTTGGAGGCACTACATGGTTGGAAAGCGGTGTCGAATTTTCACTGATCATAAGAGTTTAAAGTATATCTTTACCCAGAAGGATCTTAACTTGAGACAACGCAGATGGCTAGAATTGATCAATGATTTTGATGTGGATATTCAGTATCATCCTGGGAAGGCCAACGTTGTTGCAGATGCTCTAAGTCGCAAGAGTCAACTCAACTCGGTTATTGGGAGATTGATATCACAAGAATTATGTTGGGAGATGGAACGACTTAATTTGGGTATCTGTGCTCATTCAGAAGCTGTGACTATGGAAGTAGAGTCAACATTAGAGCAAGAAATCAGGAAGGGACAGTTAGAAGATCCAAAGATCGAGGAATTCAGAGCCTTAATCCATTTGGGAAAAACTGAGGATTTCACTGAGGATGAACAGGGAACAGTGTGGTTCAAAAATAGAATATGTGTTCCGGAGAATGATAGGCTTCGAGAACTCATATTGAAGGAAGCGCATGATTCACCTTATTCCATTCATCCAGTGAGTACAAAGATGTATCAAGATTTGAAAGAGAAATATTGGTGGTATGGTTTGAAGAAAGATGTTGCTACTTATGTGGCTTTGTGTGATGTTTGCCAGAAGGTTAAAGCAGAACACCAACGTCCAGCAGGTTTGCTTCAACCATTGAGAGTACCAGAGTGGAAGTGCGAAGAAATTGGTATGGACTTTATCGTCGGGTTACCTCGTACTCGTGATGGTCATGACTCTATATGGGTTATTGTGGATAGGTTGACGAAGTCTGCTCATTTGATACCAGTCAACACAACTTATACAAGTGCTAAGCTAGCAGAGCTGTATATGTCCAGGATTGTGTGTCTACATGGAGTTCCGAAGAAAATAGTGTCTGACTGTGGTACTCTGTTTACGTCACGATTCTAGCAGAAGGTTCATGAGATAATGGGTACACAACTCAACTTCAGTTCTGCTTATCATCCACAGACAGATGGACAGACTGAGAGGACTAATCAAATTTTGGAGGATATGCTTCGAGCATGTGCTTTAAAACATGGTCGTAGTTGGGATAAGAGTTTGCCGTATGCAGAATTTTCCTACAATAACAGTTACCAAGCAAGCCTTAAGATGTCACCTTTTGAAGCATTGTATGGAAGGAAGTGCAGAACACCATTGTACTGGAGCCAGACTGGGAAAGTAAAGTGTTTGGACCCAAAGTTCTTCAAGATGCAGAGCAGCAGGTACAGTTAATCAGGGAGAATCTCAAGACTGCACAGTCTAGACAGAAAAGTTATGCTGACACACGAAGGACAGAATTAGTCTTTGAAGTTGGAGATTTTGTTTATCTCAAAGTATCACCTATCAGAGGTCTTCGTAGATTCAAAGTCAAAGGAAAGTTATCACCTCGTTTCATTGGTCCTTTCAAGATACTAGAAAGGAAGGGTGAGGTAGCTTATCAATTAGAGTTGCCAGCTCAGTTGTCGGATGTTCATGATGTGTTTCATGTGTCACAATTGAAGAAGTGTTTACGGGTACTAGAGGAGCAATTGCAGTTGGAGGAACTCAGTGTGAAGGATGATTTGACCTATTCAGAGTATCCAGTCCAGATATTGGAGACACCAGAAAGGGTTACTCGGAATAAAGTAATTAAGATGTGCAAAGTACAGTGGAGTCACCATACAGAGGATGAGGCTACATGGGAAAGAGAAGATGAGCTCAGTGCAGAATTCCCTCAGTTGTTCTCTGATCTTTCCGAATCTCGAGGACGAGATTCTTCTTAAGGGGGGTAGGATTTGTAACACCCTAATTTTGTTCATCATATAAAAACCAATATAGGCAACTATTTTCTTAGTTTTTATTGTTTTAGGAAATACTAATTTGCAAATTAAATCTTGGCTCTTAAGTATTTAAACAACATTTAAATTAGAGTCAATAAAGTTCTTGTTGCATTCATGCTGATTTGCATATATTTTGAATGTGGTTTGAATTTGAAAAGGTTTGCAAAAGTTTAAATTTAAAGTTCAAACTCTCTCTTCTCCCTCTCTCTTTTTATAGCCAGCCCAGTTTCCTTTCTCTTGGCCCAGCCAGCTCGCGGCCCATCTCGCAAGCAGTGCGGCCCAGCTTCCTCTTCTCCCGGCCCAACCCATCGCGCGCAGTGGCCCAGCCGCTTTCTCTTCTTTCTCTCTCTCTTTCTCTGACGAGTGGGCCCGCCTGGTCAGCACCGTCTTCTTCCCCGAGCCGTCGTCCGGTAGGACTCGTCGCCCGCCTCCGCCTCGCTTCCCCCTTGCGCAAGGCACGTTTCTCGGCCTTTATAAGCCGCCGCCCGAGCTCTCGTTCCCCTCAACCCAAGCCATAGCTCCGTGTCGCCATAGCCGCCGTAGCCGCCCAAACCCTAGGTCAAGGTCGCCGCCGCGATTCGAGCTCGTCTCGCCTTCTCGCCGCTCCAAGTTCGTCGCCAAGCTGTGCGTGGAGGTGAGGAACCCGCCAAGCTTCTAATCTCCTTCTCTCACGCTCTCTTGTGCTTGCGCGAGCTCGCCGTCGCAAACGCGTCGCCGCTCGTCGTGGTGAGCTCCCGCCGTTGCGGAATGGTCGTTTAGAACCCCCAAAATAGGTTCCCCGTTGTCCCCGCTTTCTCCCAAGCCAAACACGGCGAGATTTCGAGCTTCCTAGCTCGAGTTTTGGCCAACTCCGGCGAAGATCCAGCGAAGCGCCGCCGTCTCCGTCGCCAGCGCCGCCGCGGTCGAGTCAGCGCCGTTCGATCGAAATCCAACGGCTGAGAATCGACCCGACTCGAGTCAAACCGAGTCGCACCGGTCAGCCATGCCTTTTTGGAGAAAAGCCCCTCGGTTTTATAGAAATCAACCCGCAGTCCTGTCTAGTTCAAAAATAATTAGATCTAAGTCCTGTTTCTTTCAGTTTAGCCCCTGATCTTTCTAAAATTCAAACCTGCGGTCCTGCTAGCTAGTTTTTCACTAAAGTCCTTCTGTTTTTATATAAAATTACGTGTTAGGTCCCTGGTTTCTTCTGTTTAAGCCCCTAGAGAGTTAGATTTAGTTTAAAGAAGCCCCTAAACCTTGTTTTAGTCATATCTTGACCGTTTTAAATCCGTTTTGAGTGATCTTTGCGCTCACGCGATCGTCTCTTCATCAAGAATAGTTCTAGACATGTCTTTGCGTCTTTAAAAGTTGTATGGTGTATTGTTTTGCTTTTATTGATTGAATGCTTGTGCGAATCGTGTAGAGAACGGTCCGTTCGAGGGAGATCAAGATCAAGTCTACGAGGAGGAGCCACCGCAGTACTTTGAGGAAGGCAAGTGGATTTTCCCCCTCAGCATACTCTTCTGAACCCATACACATTGCATGACAACAAAGCTTATATTCATGTTCGCGTTGCATTAATTTGATGGGTCCTATGTAAGAATGACTAGTCTTTTACACCTAAGCCTTGATACACCGGGTTTACTTTTATGTTGGGTAGCTATGCTAGATGCTTAACCTTGGTTCATGATGGGTTCTATCCAACATTGATGAATATCCTTATTATTTATATCTTGTTATGTTAATACAAGATCACCATGTTAATCGGAACATGGAGAACCACCCAGGATTAACCGTACAACCACAATACTACATGGCTCCGGTCTTGGCTAATTAATTAGAAACCTTGGTTAGGAATGATCTTACCGAAAGGGCATGGGGGTGGCGGTTGACGGTGTATAGCCCGGTTCTCTCGGGAAGTGGGCTTGGCTAAGACACTATACCCGTTAGGGAGGGTTATGCCTGCTTCCGATCCGGAAACCTTAGCGGATTGTTTCTAACTAGAGAATCTTTGTAAAGGCCTTGTAGCATCCCTTTGCAGTCACACCTTGGAAGTGTGGTACGTGCCTGATCAGCACAGCATGGTTGGGTCTAAAGTTCTTCGGAGCTTTTACGCGAATTGTGCTGAATGTGTACAACCTCTGCAGAGTGTAAAACTGTTATAACAGCCGTGTTTGCGGTCATGAACGGCCTGGACCCTCACGTGATTAATCTATCGAAACATGAAATCAAATCATTGCATGCATATATTATTGGTTATGTTTATGTTTATTTTATGCTAATATGGGTTGGTATATACTTATATCTTAGTAAATAGTTGCTTGTTAATAAAACTTGACCAACTAAAATGCTGACCGCTATAAACCAAGCCTCTCCTTGATAGCTAGCATATTTTCCCCCACTTGCTGAGTACCAACCATAAGTGTACTCATCCTTGCTTATATTGGATCAGAAGGTAATAATGGAGCAGAGTACCTCAGCGATCTTGATGAGTTCTAGGCGTGTGTTCCACCAGTCAGATGCTTGTGGAGTACTTTTGGAGTTATCGTCTTTAGTTATCGTGTGAACCAGTTTAATTTGGCCTTTGTGCCTTAGTCGTGAGTGTAATAAATACTTTATTTATCAAATATTCGTTTGAGTACTGTTTCTGTTATTTGCTCACGGTCTATCATATGTGTGTAATTTGATCCTGGCACACATATGAGATGTACTCGGTTTTCTTTCTAAAACCGAGTATGACAGTAATTTTGTGGCTGATTGATGCGTTCCGATTTTTACTCTTGCACGCGAAAAACGGAGTAATTTACTTCGTCGGAGCTTTGCCGCGGCGCCATCGGGGCGTCAAATATTATTTGACGTGCAGGGAGCTAGATAGACGCGCCCTATATTATTCGTCAAATACTCCTTGACGACAAAAGGAGTAATTTTGCCACTGATACTTACCCATTGAGGAGTAATTTTCAACTGATACTAATGCCCACTTTTCAATCTGCATCAAGGGTCAGACTGAAATGCATAGAAACTAGATAAAAAAAACAATTGATCTCATCACGACTGTTTACTTCAGAGTGGATAGGATCAAACGGGTCAGATTGGGCAATGGCCTTAAATCAGTAGGCGAAATCAGATCGCAACTCCATGGGATCCAGCATGCAGCTCAAACAATTGGAACATGTGCTTGGAATACCTGAACAGTGATGTCACGGGTAGACGCTCGCGTTGACGGATCCACGATGGAAGATGCTCCAACACCAGCACCAGTGCCCAAATCACGGGAAATAAAATTCAAAACCATCCGCATATACATGAATCAGCAAAAAAATATTGAATCTTTTAGACTCGATTTGGAGCAGAGGGCACAGGTCAGACTAACCTGCAGGTTGGTGCTGTGCTTCAGGCACGGGAGTTTGGTTGGGAGCGCTGTAGCTTGCGGCCTCGCCGCCGTCGGAGCGGGAAGGGCGGCTGGGAAGCGATGCAGGTGGCGACGGCTCGCCGGAGTGCGAGGGATAGGACGGCCACGCCGCCACGATGCAGAGCAGGAGGATCCGGCGAATGGTCAATAGATAAAAGAGGGACGGTGTGGCTTTTTGTTTTTATCGATCAAGTTTTTACGGTTTCATTAGTATAGTGCCCGTGCGTTGCTACGGGTGATGCAAAATTCTATAAAGACCATAGAACATCACAAAAGACATTCAATGATATATTTATATTGTTTTAAAACAAAATAGTATGCTCTATTCAGAACAATGGCAAGAAGCACGAGACAAACATTTGTATTAAAAATTATGTACACAAGCACGAACACAATAGGTGCATGGATAATAGTGATTATGTAGTTATCTCAGAGCAAAACACAATAGGATGACGAACCTTTAATGCCAGTACCGATTTTATGGCACAGATTTTATGGCACACCTCAAAACCTAAGTCATGAAGATATTTCATAATCAATATCTATATTTAAAAAGTTCATCTACAAGAAAAAGTACTTGCAGAATTGATATGTATATTACCTTGTTTATGACGTTAGAACCTCCTTGTACACAATATTTTTTGTGTACATACCATTAAATACTGGGATCTCTTCCTTCTTCTCCTTAACAATTTTTTTCCTCCCCCTTTTATTTGGCCTTTTTGTCTCCTTATCATTTTTTTCCTCCTCCTCCTGCTCCTCTTCGGCATTAGGTGGGAGGGCGAGCATCTTGATGTTCGTCCTAGCGGTGGCTCTTGACATTGCAACATACAACTGACCATGAGAGAATACATGATCAGGTAAGTAAACACCCACATTTGGGATAGTTTACCCCTGTGACTTATTGACCGTCATTGCAAAGCTCAATCTGATAGGAAATTGCTTCCTCTTGAACTGGAAAGGAAACATCTCGTCATCCGACGGGCACAACGGTATCCGAGGTAGGAAAACCTGTGACATCTCTGATGTCAAAATAGTTAAAAAGTGCAACTAAGATCAATGCAACAGGGAATTATGGTTGAAATTCAAAAATACCTCAAAAATTCCCCAAAATTCAAATTTTAATCCAAAAACAGGGGTTATTTGGCACCCAACCAAAAACTCAAGATTTTTGTACTAAACTTGAAAATCTCCCAAAATAAGATTTGTTTGGCATCACAAATAAACCCTAGTCACTGTTTGGAATTTTTGAAAATTTTGCAGTTTAGTCCCTCAAAAACTCAAATTACCGTTATGGGCACCTTTTCGTTTTTGGGTTATTTGAGCTTGAAAAACTTCGAATTTCAAGTTCATCCCAAAAAGAAAGTTGTGTCCCATCTTCCAAACTACAACTTTGATTTTTACACTTTTTCATGTTCAGTTCAAATTTTTGGAGAAAAATTCAAATTTGAAACGGAGCTCCACGGGCCGGGAACAGTGCCCCTGGCGCGCGCTGCGCCGGCCAGAGCTCGGCCGCCACGCGGCCGGCGAGCGGCTCAGGCGGCGCTGACGCGGCCAAGGCGCGGCGGAGGGTGGCGCGTGTCGTCTAGTGTTTGTCCGGCCACTCCCGCGCTGTCCTGTCGCCGCCGTCGCCTCGCTCCTCCTCGCGCCGCGGACGCCATCATGGCGGTCGCGCGCGCCGCGGTCGCGCGCGCGCGCTCGCGCTGCGCTGGCGCTCTGCAGCCGCGATTCCCCCTCCACTACGCGCCAACGAGCCCTGTAGACGATCTTAGGACAGCACGCAATGATCTCCCTCGCCTGCAGCGCCGTTCGCGCTCGGACCGAGCTCGCAGCGCGGCCATGGCGAGTCGCATCGGCCATTAACGCGCGCGCTCGCTCCCGAGGCTCAACAGTGACTCCTACGCGTGCCCAAGCTTCCCACCGAGCCCCTCTCGCACTCCATTCCCTCGCTCGAACCTCCAGTGAAGCCCCTCGCGCTCTCCCCCTCCTTCTTCCTCCTCGCGACGCGCAGACCGAACTCGAGTTCATCACGAAATTCGTCGCGCCCTCTCCACCATTCCCAAATCCACTCCGCACGGAGCTAGCTCACATCACCAGCTCCAAAACCCCCAACTTTCCCCAACACATTGCCCGTTCCCCGTCTCGAATTTTCCATTTCCCCCAAATCGAGTTTTCCGGCCGTCGAACCACCTCACCGTCGAGACCCTACTCCGAGCCATCCCCGAGCTTCATCGAGCACGCCAACAGCTTCCCCAAGCCCTGCTGAAGCTCACGGACCCCTCGACCCTCCACGAGCGACCCCGAGCTCGCCGGCGTGGACCCCGCAGCGGCCGCGCCGCCACCTCCTCGTCGCCGGCGCAACTCCGGCAACCCCCGGCCTCCCAACCGTCCTCAAACGACTCGTGGTGAGCCCAGGATCATTTCCGCCCACTTCCCCGAGCCCAGTTCGCCGTGGTTTGCCCGGCGTAACTCCGGCGAGGTCCCAGGGACTAAAGTTCATCGTCTACCTTTGTTTAGGGGCCTCTGCGCAAAAGTGCAGGACCTGTTCGCGAAGTTTTGAAAGATCTAGGGTTCTCGGTGAAAATAGATTCTTAAACCTAGATTTGTTTTTCCCGATTCTTGTAAAATCGATTAAAAATCGTAGAAAAATCAGAAAAATACGCAAAAATACTCTCTGGATTCGAGAGAGTCTAAACTACAATCTCTATTAGACATGTGTATGCTTTTGATGAACTGTTGTTGAATTAAAATTCAATCTGTGAAAACCTAAAGTTGTGCACCATTTCAAATCCAGAGCTCCGCTGGGGTTGAGCTTTGGATATGTTGTTAGTAGTGGCTTTGGAAAGCTTGTGTCCGAAGGGGACCCAAAAATATGGTGTGTAGCTCCAGTTATGAATTTAAATGTGTTTTCTGACTTTCTGCAGTAAAGAAATCAGTAAAAATAAATTGTGTAGAGAAAAATCACCATTTTGCTCCTGAGAACTAAAAACTTGTTAGCACTCATGTTAAAAATGAAGAACTTAATTTTTGCTCTGTTTAGAATGGCAAATAATTAGATATGTGTTTTTGGATAGAAAAATATTGAGGACTACCCAAGGGTTATTTTGAGCCACCACTTGGCCAGAGCCCTTCTCATACTTGTGCTTAGCTTTGGTAGGAAAATCTACTGAATTAGATTAATTTTCGATTTTATATGATTTAAATTCATTTCTGCTGGCAGCAACTTGTTAGATTTTTAATAAATTATGTGTAGCTCGAAATTAGCTAAATTTTGGAGTGAGCTTAGCTCTTATAGTCCAGTAGCTGTCATAAAGTTTATAGCTAAAAATTGTGAACAGAAATGGAGAACCAAAAATAAGAAAGAATCTAGTTAGAAAATGATTTATATAAAAGAATAAGCCTTTTTGTTTAATTAGTTAAAATCAAATGAATAGAACCTGAAATTCCAGAACAGCCACCCTGTTTGTGAAGGAATTAATATAATTCTTTTATATATGTACTCAATCACCATCTAATTAAATAAAACTTTTCCACACATACACCTTGCTTTTGTGAAGATAATAGAAATGCTTAAGCATGTCTAGGTGAATATGGCCTTCAAGGCTTAAGTCTTAGCATCTAAAGGCAGCCGCCTTAAATTTATGCATATCATGTAGAAGGCGCTATCCCAGACGGTGACTACACCCTCATCCCCGCAGACGAGGAGCAAGTCCCGGAGCCCGGTGCCGGTGCAGACGTGAACAACCCGGAGGCTAACTCTCAGTCCGAGCAGGAAGGCAAGCCCCGGAGCATGACCTAACTCTTGCTAAATTATGCACTTGAATTCTCTATGTTCGTGCATTTACGTTTCTAGGAGTTGATTGAATACCGTAGCTGCAATTTTCCTAGTACCCATGACTTGCAACACTAGTATGAAAGGGATCGATAGTGCATTGCTATAGGTCCGTTACAAGTCGAGTGATTTCCTGTCACTCGCGAGACATAGGAATTGCTTGTCTTTACTTATGTTGGAATCATAAGGATTGACAGGCGGGATGATAGATGTAGATCTCCCGTCCGTGTATGATAATTGATTTAAGGTCGAAATGTGTGGTTGAGTGTGTCAAGTTTTTGAACGTACCACATGCATGCCGGTATATGGGAGCCGGTAAGCCCGGTACCAGATTGAAGCAGCTAGGGCCGATAGCCATCTTCCTTGGAAACTTTGTTTTCCCCTGCCGTACACTTGTGGATATATGCGTGATGCTGTGAGTGAAGCAGTAAACCTTTATCCTAAGGAAGTGGACCCGGTTCCGAATTGTGGATCGATGGGAAAGGTTGGGAAATGCTTGTACCTTTTATCGCAAGCAGAGTATCCGTGTGTGTTGGGTTTCCCCTGGCCAGGTAGCACAAATTTGGTTTGAACTGTCCGCTTCTCGCGGTTAATGAGACTGCTTGACCGCCTGGCTACATTGAGTAATAAGTGAAAGTTTGAGATTGATAAACTTGTTCTTTGAATAAATTGTATTGCACCACTTGTATGCTTAGAGAGGATGCTAATCTAGAATGGTTAAATTTACTAGAATATGAAGCTAAAACTGGAAAGCAAGGATCTACCTTTAGTTGCTTTTTGGCAAACAAACCCACCAGCCAAAAGCCTTTCATTGTCTAGATGTCGGTGATGTAGTTTTCACCCGACGGGTAAGCCTTGCTGAGTATTAGTATACTCAGCCTTGCTTGTGGCAATATTTTACAGGTTTAATCTTGGATGTGGATGCTATGACTTGGCCTGCCCAGGTTCCACCTGGCTGGCACATCGAATGGGTCCCGTCCTCTGCCGAGGATCGGGAGGAGTAGCTTCGTGGCAGGCTTCATCACGGAGTTACTTGTTTCGTCGTTAGATTATTTACTTCCGCTGCAATGAACTTCTAAATTCAGTTGTTATGAACTTTTAAATTCCGCTGCAAGACTTGTGTACTCTGATTTTAATTTGAACTCAGTTGTAATAACTACTTTATCTATGTGTGTAATTTAATTTGCGGAATGTTGTAATCTCTGGAACTCACCTTCGTGTGGGCCTGCTGTTGTTTCGATCGGATAAAGTACGTGGTTTAATCGGGTTTAATCCGACGGCGCTCCAGCTTATTCCGGATTAAGTGCCTGACTACGTGATTAGTGGTCCCGAGGTACTTAACTTGGAATAATTTCGGAGTGGTCCACCACAGCTGGTATCAGAGCCGAAGCAGCAGCCCGGAGAGAGCAACAAACCGTAATAAACAAATTTTTGAATAAAATTTGCCAACCCGTGCTTCCGACGCGTTTTGCGAAGGAAGGGTAAGTTAGGGCCGCTAAGGATGTTATCTAGAGCGTGAAGCCTATGTGGGTTAAGGGATCACGATATGATAGGTGGCAAATAGTATGTTATACTGACTTCCAGCACATTTCATTCTGTCATTTACATTCCGCAATGGTGGGCGCAAGGTACGGCGATTGCTGTAACGTACCACGGCACTATATGAAAATATAGTGGCGGCACATAGTCAATACGCTGTGATGGCGTATGAAACTAGAATAGGATGGTGGGCGCAAGGTACGGCGATTGCTGTAGCGTACCACGGCATCATATGCAGATATGATGGCGGCACAAAGTTAATACGCTATTTCAATAGCGTATGAAACTGTCAATATGTTGCCTCGGTGACATATGAACATTGCCCGTTCAATGTTGAACGTTCGGGTGCCACCTCTATAGTGGGTGGTAATGAATGGAGACGCTTTCGTGAGTGCTGGCACGAAAGGTTGATTATATATGCTCTGGGATGAAATTTTCTGCAGGTACACTAACCGCGAACCCGTACGTTGAACGGTTAGAGAATTCCGACTAGTTAATATAAGGAGAGACGAATATTGCCTAGCCACCGGCACTAACTTCGTAAGCCAAAAGTTATTGGCATGTGTGTTGGTGAGATCGAATAGGTCACTCATACATTGCATCTCACTGAAATAATAATTGAAATTTTACACGTGAACCAAATCGAACTTCCGTCAAGGAAATTGAAATCAAAACTCAAAACCCTGCCAAGAACAGTCTGTTTGCGCCCTTAATTCGAAATTGAAAACGTGGTCAAATGAAAAAGTGTTCAACATGAAAGTTGTCATAAATATTATAAAGTACGTGCTGGAGAAATTTCAACGAAAATGGTTCAGTAAAACTGGAGTTGTGCTAAAAATGGTAACCCCCTGTCTGCTGGAAATTTCTGGGGACAGTGAGATAGAAATTGAATTTTTACACCATCTTAACGACAGTATCTGCTCAAACCTCCAACATGAAACTTGTTAGGAGTTACTTAAAATATGTTCTGGCCAAAGTTGAGAATTTTTGAGCTTATAGAATTCGAGTTTTGTAATTTTTACCACCCTACACAGAATCTGTTTTTTTTTTGTTTTGGCGCTAACCGGTTCTCACCCTTGCCCTTTTCCTTTTGGTTCAGATGGCCGCCCTCGCTGACCTGGCTAGCTACCCCAACGACGTGTCTTTCTCTGACTGCTTGGGATGGGAAGGATTCCCCAGTATCCTGTGGTCGGTTCTTCAGGCTTTGGACTACCCGACCCCGCCGCAGTACGAGAGGACGATTATCCGGGACAGAGGTGTGGTTCATTCCCGTGTGCGGTTGGTGGTATTGTAACACCCTAAAAATGCCCAATCTAAAATTTAGTAATTAATTGGCTTTTTATGTTTAAGTGCTCATAAATAATGTAGGAAATAAAATTTTTGAATAATTAAAATCAAATATAGGAAATAGAAACATTATTGTTGCATTCATGCTGGTGCACTTATTTTTGTTTGTTGAATTCAAATTTGAATTTGAATTCAAATGAGTGTTTGAATAAAAGAAAAACCTTTTCTTTCCTCTCTCTTTTTCTCTCTCTCTTTTCAGCCCGGCCAGCCCAACTCCTTTCTCCTTCTTTCTCTTCCCGCAGCCCATCCAATCTTCTTTTCGCGCGGCCCACTTTTCTCCTCCTCTCTCCTTTCCCCGCAGCCCAGCAGCTCAGGCCCAGCATCTCCGCGCAGCCCAGCCAGCCCGCCAGCCCGCGCTCTTCCTCTCTCTGCGGCTGACCAGCCGGCCCCACCGGTCAGTCTCTCTTCCTCCCGCAGCTGCGCGTCTCCCTCAGCCACTGACACCCGGGCCCACTTGTCATCTTCACCGCCTACCTCCAGCCGTGCGCCACCGGGACTCCACCGCGCGCCGCCGCGGACTCCGCTTCGCCTACGCCGCCTCCCTCGCGACTTGGCGCGCACGCCAAGGAGCTTGAGGCCCCTTAAATAGCCGCCCCTAGCCCCCCTCATGCCATAGCCCTAGGAGCTTTAGCCGCGAAACCCTAGCCGCCGAGCTTCCACGTCGCCGCCGCGTCCAATCCCTTGCTCCGCCGCCTCTTTGATGCCAAAAGCTTGCCGCGGAGTTTCACGGTGCGGTAAGGAACCTGTAGAACCCCTTTACCCCCTCTTTCTCGCCTTGCAGCACGCGCACGAGCTCGCCGTGGTTCCCGTTGCGCCGCCGCTCGTCGCGAGCCGTCACCACCGGCCAATCCCCGCTCTAAACCCTCAAATCTAGTTCCCCTCTCTCTCCTCTCTCTCTAGAAGCCATCGCGGCGAGAAACCGACCTCTGTAGCCCCCAGCCGAGCTTTCTCCGGCGAGAGCGCCGCCGCGCGCCGCCGCGGGTCGTCTTCCTGCTGCAAGCCGAGCAGCTCGATCTGATCCTAGCCCTTGATTTTGAATCTGACGGCCCAGATCTGAACCGAGCCGGTTCTCGTGAACCGCGGTTCGGTTCGGTCCACGGTTCGGTCAACCATGACGTCAGCTGACGTCAGCATAAACCCACGGCCGTGGTGTTTTTGCAAAAGAGCCCCTCTGTTTTTCAGAAATCAACCCGCGGTCTAGCGCAGTTCAAAAGTATTTACAACTAAGTCCTTTTTCTTTCGTTTTAGCCCCTGTTCTTTTGAAAAATCATGCCCGCCGTCCTAGATGGCAGTTTTACACCGCAGACCTCGAGTTTTTATACAAAATTATGTTTTAGGTCCCTGGTTTCTTTCAAAAACACCCCTGGAAGCCTAAAATCTTTACCAGCAAGCCCCTAGAGCCCGTTTTTAGCGTAGTTTCTCCGTTTTAACTCCGATTTGAGTGATTTTCGCGCTCACGTGTTCGTAGTGAAGCGTAGATTAGTTCTAAAACCTTCTTTTCATCTTTTGTTGTGTTTGGTGTACTGTTCTAATTATATAATCTTGTTTGCATGTATGTGTGGATGCTTGTTGGTGATTGATGTGAGTAGTTGCTGAGCCGTTCGAGTACGCCGACGATCCCGTTCCTGAAGAGCAGGTGCAGCAGCAGTTCTCTGAGGAAGGCAAGTATAACACGGACCATCCTTGTTACCTATACACCATTTAATCACCCAAACTCATGTGCATGTGTCTAATATTGTTAGCCACTAAGGATGTTCCTAGTCTTTACCCTATTCCTTGTTACCCAGGGTTTTATGCATTATGGTTAGTCTATGCTACGCGCTGCAACCAACATTTATTTTTTATGTTAATACTGAACTAATGGTTCACTTCAATGATGGTTAAAAGATGCTTTTTAGCAACATGGTTCGGGGAACTAGAGCATGTGCTGTGTGCTTTGTTCTAGTGTCTCTGTAAGGTTTGATCTAGGGAATTAGAGCATGTGCTTTGTGCTTTGTTCTAATGTCTCTCCATAAGGTCCGGTTCTTAAAGCGGCAACCCAGGAACTTGTTCGCCGCCGTTGGAACTATAATGGCTCTGGTCTTGGATAATTAACTTGTACGTCTCTAGCTCGCCATCGAGGACGGTTTTATCCGTTGGCTATGCCCCGTTAGGCAAAGTCCCGTGATGTAAGCGCCCGATGTACGGCAGCTTCACACGTTGCGATGATTGCGCTCTCGCTCTGGACGCCATTGACCCCCTCACGTTGCGCCCTGAGCGTACGTCAATCTCGATGCCTCGGGTTATGCTGCCTATGTTGAACCAAAACGGCTACTGTGCTTGTTAGGGTGTTTTGTGAAAGTCCTCGTAACATAAGTTCTTTTGGATTTATGTGACCGGCGGGTAAAGGGCGAAACCTCTGCAGAGTGTTGATCTATCATGATAGCCGTGCTCACGGATACGAGCGGCCTGGATCCTTTTTGATTAGAAGATGATATTAGTGGTTGATGTTGGTTTGTTCTATAATCACTTATACCTTATTAATGGGTTTATACTTGGGATTCTACTCATTTGTAGTAAGTTGGATGATAATAAAAAGAATCAACTAAAAGTGCCAATGCAGTATAACCGTGTCAAGCCTTTGTCCTTGCATAACCCGTGTTATACTTGTTAAGTAAGATGGTTTACTTACACTTGCAACTATTCAACAAAATCCCGGATGGGTAACAGATGGAGCAATGAATGATCAGTCGCTTGCTGAGTTTCCGGAGGATCTGCCGTACTTCTAAGCTGTGTTCAACCAGTTGGTGTCCCTGTGGATTTGAGGCTCTACTTAGTTAAGACGTTTGTTAGTATTTAGTCTTCCGCTGTGTTATTTGTTTAAGACTATGTCTTGTGTTAAACTCTGATATAAACTATTTTATTCGAGCATTGTGTTCTCTGTGATTCAATATTTGTAATCTATATGTGTTCTGTGGACATCCTGGGCACACATATGGAAGCATTCGGATTTCTTGGAAATCTGGGTGTTACAAAGTTGGTATCAGAGCCGTGCTGACTGTAGGATCACAGCCTAGATAGAACGGTCGATTAGAACTTGCTTCACCCTTGCTCTAAAAATTATTTTACATCCTAGAGTTGAGTTTCCGTTGAAAAATGGTGTTCTATTCTACCTCTGTTCTTTTTGAAAACTTTCTAAGCTTTAAAATTAAGGCCCTCCTCTAGTTTTCACTTCCATAGATGGCTCGACAGAGATAGATAGTCCGTAGGAGCACTGATGGCTACCTTCCACCCCGCATCAATAAGTACCCGTTGGAGGCACGCAACCTGGACGCCTACAAGGAGTTTCTTAGGCAGGAGGCCGAAGGAGGGAACCCCGAGGAGATGCAGCACCCTAGCTCGCCGCACCACCATCGACCCTAAATGCTAATAGAGATCAAATAGAACGTTTTTGAGTCAAAACTAGTCTAATAGTGCCGAGTCTTGTGTGAACCTTGTCTCTGAATGCTTGAATGAATTGTCATTATGCTTATGTGTGTTTTGGATCTTTTGTAATGATTGTGATGAGCGCAGATGGAAGTCTGCAATCATCTAGTATTGGATTAAGGTATAAGGTTTTTAATGAATAAATAGTTGGGTTCCTTATCTCTTGTGCACCATCTACCACTTTCTCTGTTCTGTGGGTTCCTTATCTTGTCAGTTCAGTGGACCTTTATCAGTTTATCAGGACTAGCTCTGAGTTTTTGTGAGGAGTATGGCAGGACCATAAGGGGGGTAGACTTGTAGCGCATCCAATAATTCTGAGTTCCATTGGAAAGGATCCAATCTGATTTTGGGAATGAGCTGGCTAGCAAAGTACGACGCCGTCATACAGTGCTCCAAGCGTGCTGTTCAGTTAGTGACTCCATCAGGGGAGAAGATTGAGTATCAAGCAACCAAAACCACAGAGCCCGGTCAGGTCAATCATGCTGAAGGCACAGAGTTGAAGGACATTCGAGTGGTGAGCGAGTATCCAGATGTGTTCCCAGATGAATTGCCAGGTATGCCTCCGGACCGTGAAGTTGAATTTGTTATTGAACTTATGCCTGGCACAGCACCCATAGCTAAAAGACCATATAGAATGGGGGTAAAAGAATTAAAGAAACTTAAAGAAGAATTAAAGGCCTTACTAGCTAAGGGGTATATTCGTCCTAGTTGTTCGCCTTGGGGAGCTCCAGTGTTGTTCGTTGATAAGAAAGACGGGACACAGAGGATGTGCATAGACTACCGAGCCCTCAATGAGGTCACTATCAAGAATAAGTACCCACTGCCAAGGATCGATGATCTCTTTGACCAATTGAGAGGAGCTTGTGTGTTCTCGAAGATCGATCTCAGATCAGGCTATCATCAGATGAGAATCCGGGTGACAGATATCCCCAAGACAGCTTTCACTACCCGGTATGGTTTGTATGAGTTCACAGTTATGTCCTTTGGATTGACTAATGCACCGGCCTACTTCATGTATTTGATGAACAGCGTGTTCATGGATTATCTTGACAAGTTCGTCGTGGTGTTCATCGATGATATTCTGGTTTTCTCCAAGAATGAGGAAGAGCATGAGGAACATTTGAGGTTAGTGATGCAGAGACTCCGAGAACATCAGTTGTATGCTAAGCTGAGCAAATGTGAATTCTGGCTGAAGGAGGTATCATTCTTGGGCCATGTGTTGTCAAATGGAGGTGTCGCAGTTGATCCGAAGAAGGTCAGGGATGTTCTCAACTGGATTCCACCGCAGAATGTCAGTGAGATCAGGAGTTTTCTTGGAATGGCAGGCTACTATCGGCGTTTCATTGAAGGATTCTCCAAGATTGCCAAGCCCTTGACATCATTGCTAGAGAAGAATGCCAAGTTCGTGTGGACGCCGCAGTGCCAAGCTAGTTTCGAGGAGTTGAAGAAAAGGCTAACCACTGCACCAGTCTTGGTACTGCCAGATGTTACTAAAAGTTTCTCAGTGTATTGCGATGCGTCTCGCCAAGGATTGGGATGTGTACTCATGCAGGAGGGTAGAGTTGTGGCATATGCATCCAGACAGTTGAGGAGACATGAGCTGAACTATCCGACACATGATTTGGAATTGGCAGCCGTAGTACACGCGTTGAAGATCTGGAGGCATTATTTGATTGGACACAAGTGCGACATCTATACCGACCACAAGAGCCTTAAGTATGTGTTCACGCAATCCGAGTTGAATATGAGGCAACGTCGTTGGCTTGAGAAGATCAATGATTTTGAACTAGAGATTCACTACCATCCAGGGAAGGCTAACTTGGTGGCCGATGCTTTGAGTAGAAAGAGTTATGCAAACATGCTGACGAGACAGGATTTACCGGAAGAACTTAGTAGGGAGTTTGAACGTCTGAACTTGGGTATGGTGGCCAATGTGACTGAGCTAGAAGTGGAGTCAACTCTTGAACAGGAAATCTGAAAAGGTCAATTGGAGGATGAGGAAATCAAGGAGTTGATTAAGAAGGTTGGGACAGATAAAGCGCCAGGATTCCGATTGGATGATCAAGGAACAGTGTGGTATGGTAACAGAATAGTAGTGCCAGATCAGCAGCATATCAAGGATGTTATCTTACGGGAAGCACACGAGTCAGCATATTCCATTCATCCGGGAAGTACCAAGATGTACTTGGACCTCAAGGAAAGATTTTGGTGGTATGGTTTGAAGCGCGATGTTGCAGCACATGTAGCTCTTTGTGACGTATGCCAGAGAGTTAAGGCCGAACATCAGAGACCGGCAGGTTTGCTCCAGCCTATGAAGATACCAGAGTGGAAATGGGAAGAAGTGGGTATGGATTTCATAACAGGATTGCCCCGCACGCAGAAAGGCTATGACTCTATATGGGTGATAGTGGACCGATTGACAAAGGTGGCTCACTTTATTCCGGTAAAGACTACATATTCCGGTGCCAAACTAGCAGAATTGTATATGGAGCGGATTGTATGTTTGCATGGAGTACCGAAGTAGATAGTGTCAGATCGAGGCAGTCAGTTTACGTCACACTTTTGGCGCAAGTTACATGAGTCCATGGATACTAAGCTTCACTTCAGTTCCGCTTACCATCCGCAGACAGACGGTCAGACCGAGAGGACGAATCAAATACTAGAGGATATGTTGAGGGCATGTGCATTGCAGTATGGGAGTAGCTGGGATAAGAGTTTGTGCTATGCAGAGTTCTCGTACAACAACAGCTACCAGCAGAGTCTCAGAATGTCACCATTTGAGGCGTTGTACGGAAGAAAGTGCAGGACACCGTTGTTTTGGAATCAGACCGGAGAAGGTAAAGTATTTGGACCTGAGGTTTTGAAGCAGGCAGAAGAACAAGTACAGGTTATCAGGCAGAATTTGAGAACAGCTCAGTCGCGGCAGAAAAGTTATGCAGATGTAAGGCGACGAGACCTCAGCTTCGAGATTGGTGACTTTGTGTACCTCAAGGTGTCACCAATGAGAGGTGTGAAGAGATTCAATGTTAAAGGCAAGTTAGCACCTCGCTACATTGGACCATTCAAGATATTAGAACGAAGAGGTGAAGTGGCTTATCAGTTAGAGTTACCAGAGAAACTGGCAGGAGTGCATGATGTGTTCCATGTGTCTCAGCTAAAGAAGTGTTTACGGGTGCCAGAGGAACAAATTCCGTTAGAGGAATTGAATGTGCAGGAGGACCTTACCTATGAGGAGTATCCGGTCAAGATCTTAGAGGAGTCCGAGAGAGTCACCAGGAACAAAGTGATACGTATGTGCAAGGTTCAGTGGAATCGTCATACAGAGGATGAGGCAACCTGGGAACGGGAGGATGATCTCAAGGCAGAATATCCACATCTCTTCCAATCCACGTCCGAATCTCGGGGACGAGATTCATCTTAAGGGGGGTAGGTTTGTAACACCCTAAAAATGCCCAATCTAAAATTTAGTAATTAATTGGCTTTTTATGTTTAAGTGCTCATAAATAATGTAGGAAATAAAATTTTTGAATAATTAAAATCAAATATAGGAAATAGAAACATTATTGTTGCAGTCATGCTGGTGCACTTATTTTTGTTTGTTGAATTCAAATTTGAATTTGAATTCAAATGAGTGTTTGAATAAAAGAAAAACCTTTTCTTTCCTCTCTCTTTTTCTCTCTCTCTTTTCAGCCCGGCCAGCCCAACTCCTTTCTCCTTCTTTCTCTTCCCGCAGCCCATCCAATCTTCTTTTCGCGCGGCCCACTTTTCTCCTCCTCTCTCCTTTCCCCGCAGCCCAGCAGCTCAGGCCCAGCATCTCCGTGCAGCCCAGCCAGCCCGCCAGCCCGCGCTCTTCCTCTCTCTGCGGCTGACCAGCCGGCCCCACCGGTCAGTCTCTCTTCCTCCCGCAGCTGCGCGTCTCCCTCAGCCACTGACACCCGGGCCCACTTGTCATCTTCACCGCCTACCTCCAGCCGTGCGCCACCGGGACTCCACCGCGCGCCGCCGCGGACTCCGCTTCGCCTACGCCGCCTCCCTCGCGACTTGGCGCGCACGCCAAGGAGCTTGAGGCCCCTTAAATAGCCGCCCCTAGCCCCCCTCATGCCATAGCCCTAGGAGCTTTAGCCGCGAAACCCTAGCCGCCGAGCTTCCACGTCGCCGCCGCGTCCAATCCCTTGCTCCGCCGCCTCTTTGATGCCAAAAGCTTGCCGTGGAGTTTCACGGTGCGGTAAGGAACCTGTAGAACCCCTTTACCCCCTCTTTCTCGCCTTGCAGCACGCGCACGAGCTCGCCGTGGTTCCCGTTGCGCCGCCGCTCGTCGCGAGCCCTCACCACCGGCCAATCCCCGCTCTAAACCCTCAAATCTAGTTCCCCTCTCTCTCCTCTCTCTCTAGAAGCCATCGCGGCGAGAAACCGACCTCTGTAGCCCCCAGCCGAGCTTTCTCCGGCGAGAGCGCCGCCGCGCGCCGCCGCGGGTCGTCTTCCCCGGCAAGCCGAGCAGCTCGATCTGATCCTAGCCCTTGATTTTGAATCTGACGGCCCAGATCTGAACCGAGCCGGTTCTCGTGAACCGCGGTTCGGTTCGGTCCACGGTTCGGTCAACCATGACGTCAGCTGACGTCAGCATAAACCCGCGGCCGTGGTGTTTTTGCAAAAGAGCCCCTCTGTTTTTCAGAAATCAACCTGCGGTCCAGCGCAGTTCAAAAGTATTTACAACTAAGTCCTTTTTCTTTCGTTTTAGCCCCTGTTCTTTTGAAAAATCATGCCCGCCGTCCTAGATGGCAGTTTTACTCCGCAGACCTCGAGTTTTTATACAAAATTATGTTTTAGGTCCCTGGTTTCTTTCAAAAACACCCCTGGAAGCCTAAAATCTTTACCAGCAAGCCCCTAGAGCCCGTTTTTAGCGTAGTTTCTCCGTTTTAACTCCGATTTGAGTGATTTTCGCGCTCACGTGTTCGTAGTGAAGCGTAGATTAGTTCTAAAACCTTCTTTTCATCTTTTGTTGTGTTTGGTGTACTGTTCTAATTATATAATCTTGTTTGCATGTATGTGTGGATGCTTGTTGGTGATTGATGTGAGTAGTTGCTGAGCCGTTCGAGTACGCCGACGATCCCGTTCCTGAAGAGCAGGTGCAGCAGCAGTTCTCTGAGGAAGGCAAGTATAACACGGACCATCCTTGTTACCTATACACCATTTAATCACCCAAACTCATGTGCATGTGTCTAATATTGTTAGCCACTAAGGATGTTCCTAGTCTTTACCCTATTCCTTGTTACCCAGGGTTTTATGCATTATGGTTAGTCTATGCTACGCGCTGCAACCAACATTTATTTTTTATGTTAATACTGAACTAATGGTTCACTTCAATGATGGTTAAAAGATGCTTTTTAGCAACATGGTTCGGGGAACTAGAGCATGTGCTGTGTGCTTTGTTCTAGTGTCTCTGTAAGGTTTAATCTAGGGAATTAGAGCATGTGCTTTGTGCTTTGTTCTAATGTCTCTCCATAAGGTCCGGTTCTTAAAGCGGCAACCCAGGAACTTGTTCGCCGCCGTTGGAACTATAATGGCTCTGGTCTTGGATAATTAACTTGTACGTCTCTAGCTCGCCAGTGGTTACCGAAAGGCGTATGTGGGGTGCATGGGTGAGAGTATAGTTTGATCCATCGAGGACGGTTTTATCCGTTGGCTATGCCCCGTTAGGCAAAGTCCCGTGATGTAAGCGCCTGATGTACGGTAGCTTCACACGTTGCGATGATTGCGCTCTCGCTCTGGACGCCATTGACCCCCTCACGTTGCGCCCTGAGCGTACGTCAATCTCGATGCCTTGGGTTATGCTGCTTATGTTGAACCAAAACGGCTACTGTGCTTGTTAGGGTGTTTTGTGAAAGTCCTCGTAACATAAGTTCTTTTGGATTTATGTGACCGGCGGGTAAAGGGCGAAACCTCTGCAGAGTGTTGATCTATCATGATAGCCGTGCTCACGGATACGAGCGGCCTGGATCCTTTTTGATTAGAAGATGATATTAGTGGTTGATGTTGGTTTGTTCTATAATCACTTATACCTTATTAATGGGTTTATACTTGGGATTCTACTCATTTGTAGTAAGTTGGATGATAATAAAAAGAATCAACTAAAAGTGCCAATGCAGTATAACCGTGTCAAGCCTTTGTCCTTGCATAACCCGTGTTATACTTGTTAAGTAAGATGGTTTACTTACACTTGCAACTATTCAACAAAATCCCAGATGGGTAACAGATGGAGCAATGAATGATCAGTCGCTTGCTGAGTTTCCGGAGGATCTGCCGTACTTCTAAGCTGTGTTCAACCAGTTGGTGTCCCTGTGGATTTGAGGCTCTACTTAGTTAAGACGTTTGTTAGTATTTAGTCTTCCGCTGTGTTATTTGTTTAAGACTATGTCTTGTGTTAAACTCTGATATAAACTATTTTATTCGAGCATTGTGTTCTCTGTGATTCAATATTTGTAATCTGGGTTCTGTGGACATCCTGGGCACACATATGGAAGCATTCGGATTTCTTGGAAATCTGGGTGTTACAGATATACCGCCACCCGCCGTGTCCTAGCTCCCCCACCTGGACGGTGGAAGTGCACGGGCACCACATGGAGACAACGTGCGAGCTTGCTGCCTTGAATGGCATTAGCTCCTTTGTCACCCAAAACCAGGAGTTAGTGGAGCATCAGTTACTTGGTTTGTTTCCGCCGACTCAGCCAGATGACCCTCACTGGATGAGGCGTTACCTTAGTTCTCCTCTGAGGATGGCGGAGAGCCCCGTCGCTGCAGCCGCCTTGATGATGAGGTGGATGCGGGCGTATCACAGGTTACAGGCACTACTTAGTCGGTCACAGAGCGAGTTGCTCAATGTTGCCATGGACATGTCCGCTCGCAGCCCCAGAGGTTCCGCCTGGTTCCCCCGGCTGCACCGCAGGGACAGTCCAGGGCACCTCAGGGAGGTGGATGGGTTGCTAGGCCGCCACAGCCTAACGCGCCTCGTTTCCCTCCACCGCCGCAGCAGCAAGCACCAAGGCAGAATGCACCGCAGCCAGCTCGTCCTGGAGCCGGCTACCAGTGCTTCAAGTGTGGGAGCAAGGACCATTTTATCAAGGATTGCCCGCAGAACAAGCAGCAAAACCAACGCTCGGGAAATCAGCAAGGCAAGGGCAAGCAGCAGCAGCGTGTGCAAGTTCGCCAGCGACGGCTCAACTACACCAACTTGGCCGACTTACCCGAGGGAGCCCCAGACATGACTGGTACCTTCCCTATCTGCACTCAACCTGCTGTGATATTGTTTGATTCCGGGGCAACGCATAGTTTTATAAGCACAAGATTTCACGTGAAATGCGGATTAAAATCCTACCATACCAAATCATCGTATGTGATATCAACTGCGGGAGGCAAAATTGCATCCAACCAAGTCACCCACAAAGTTCCAATCAGGCTGGGAAGTAAAACATTTCCTACTGATTTGATTCTGCTTGGTATGGAAGGAATTGACATCGTGTTAGGAGCCAATTGGATGACTCAACATAAGGTTGTCCTAGATGTTGCGGAACGAGTTGTTGAGATAAACTCGCCTACGCATGGCCCGAGTGTGCTATACCTGCCACAACGGACTTGCGTCGATGCGTGTGCTTATTCCATGGTCGAAACCCAACTAAAGGACATTCCGGTGGTATGTGAGTATGCCGATGTATTTCCGGATGACTTACCTGGGATGCCGCCGGATAGGGACGTTGAATTTGTGATTGAATTACAACCTGGCACAGCACCTATATCAAAGAGACCGTATAGAATGCCACCCAATGAATTGGCTGAATTAAAAATTCAACTCCAAGAATTGCTAGATAAAGGTTTCATTCGCCCAAGTGTATCACCGTGGGGATGTCCCGCTATCTTCGTGAAGAAGAAGGACCATTCCTTGAGGTTGTGTATTGATTACCGGCCTCTCAATGCGGTAACTATTAAGAACAAGTATCCGCTACCCCGAATTGACATCTTGTTTGACCAATTAGCTGGCGTCAGAGTGTTCTCCAAGATTGACCTTCGCTCTGGCTATCACCAAATCAAAATCAGGCCTTGTGACATTCCAAAGACTGCCTTTTCCACGCGTTACGGGCTTTATGAGTTTCTGGTTATGTCTTTTGGACTCACCAACGCCCCAGCCTATTTCATGTACCTCATGAATTCGGTCTTCATGTCTGAATTAGACAAGTTTGTGGTGGTTTTCATTGACGACATTCTTGTATATTCCAAGAATGAGGAAGAGCACGCTGAGCACCTTCGCATTGTTCTTCAGCGACTGAGAGACCACCAGCTCTACGCCAAATTCTCCAAGTGTGAATTCTGGTTAGAGAGCGTGAAATTTTTAGGTCACACGGTTTCCAAGGATGGTATATCCGTGGATCCATCCAAAGTGCAAGAGGTACTAGATTGGCAACCACCTACTTCCGTCCACGAGATTCGGAGTTTTCTGGGATTAGCCGGTTACTACCGCCGCTTTATTCCGGATTTCTCTCGGATTGCGAAGCCTATGACCGAACTTTTGAAGAAGGGAGTTAAATTTGAGTGGAATGACAAATGTGATGAAGCTTTCCACACCCTGCGAAGACTATTGACTTCGGCCCCAGTTTTGGCTCAGCCCGATTGCACCAAGCCGTATGATGTCTATTGCGATGCATCAGGCACCGGTCTTGGCTGTGTTCTCATGCAAGAAAACCGAGTGATTGCTTATGCTTCTCGAGCACTTCGACCTCACGAGCAAAACTACCCCACGCACGATCTTGAGTTAGCAGCGGTTATTCATGCTCTCAAGATGTGGAGACACTATTTGATGGGAGTTCACTGCAACATATACACAGACCACAAGAGCCTCAAATATGTCTTCACTCAGGCACATCTGAACATGAGACAGCGCAGATGGTTGGAGTTAGCAAAGGACTATGACCTTAGTGTGCATTATCACCCCGGGAAGGCTAATGTAGTTGCGGATGCACTAAGCCGCAAGGCTCATTGTCATTGTCTTTCCGTGGAGTCCTACGCTGACACCCTGTGTCACGAAATGGCAAAGCTCAATTTAGAGATTGTTCCACACGGGTACTTCAACCATATTGCAGTGGAACCAACCTTGCACGATCAGATTGTTGTGGCCCAATTAAATGATGCAGGCGTTAAAGTTCTTAAAAGGAAATTGTCTAAGGAGAAGGTGAAAGAAAAGTACAAATGTTTCCGGTTAGATGGACAGGGAGTGATGTGGTTTGGACACCGCCTCGTGGTGCCCAAAAACACGGAACTCCGGAGGAAGATTATGGATGAAGCACATCTCTCTAAATTCTCTATCCATCCCGGCAGCACCAAAATGTACCAAGATTTGAAACAAAACTTTTGGTGGACTCGAATGAAGCGAGAAATTGCCACCTATGTGTCGGAATGTGACACATGCCAGCGGGTTAAGGCCAGCCACTTGAAGGTAGCAGGCACGCTTCAACCTCTACCTATTCCCTCATGGAAGTGGGAAGATATAAGCATGGATTTTGTTGTTGGACTTCCCAGGACCCCTCAGGGGCACGATTCTATTTGGGTAATTGTGGATCGCCTTACCAAGACCGCACACTTTATTCCAGTCAATACCGATTATACTGCTAAGAAATACGCGGAGATTTATTTGGAGCGGATCGTTTGTCTACATGGGGTACCCAAGACGATAATTTCAGATCGTGGTGCTCCATTCGTGGCACGCTTTTGGGAACAATTGCAATTGTCCCTAGGCACCAAACTGATCCGAAGCTCAGCATATCACCCCCAGACCGATGGGCAGACACAAAGGGTAAATCAAATACTTGAGGATATGCTTCGAGCTTGTGCTATCCATTACGGGAAGAATTGGGAGAAGTGTTTATCTCTGGCCGAATTCTCTTATAATAACAGCTACCAAGCAAGTTTAAAAATGGCACCTTTCGAAGCCCTATATGGTAGAAGATGTCGGACCCCGTTGTGTTGGTCCCAGGCAGGCGAGAGGTATACTTATGGCCCTGACCTTGTGAAAGAAGCCGAAGAGAAGGTTAGGATCATTCGGGAGAATTTTAAGACCGCCCAGTCGCGGCAAAAGAGCTACTTTGATCAGCGGCGGAAGCCACTTCAGTTTGAAGTTGGTGATCACGTGTATCTGAAGGTCTCCCCGACCAAGGGTGTGCAAAGGTTTGGACTCAAAGGCAAACTTGCACCTCGCTATATCGGCCCGTATGAAATCACTCAGCAATGTGGGCCGGTAGCCTATCAAGTGAAGCTTCCCGAGAAACTTTCAGCGGTACACAATGTGTTTCATGTTTCTCAACTCAAGAGGTGTCTTCGTGTTCCAACCGAAGTTGTTGAACAAGAGGAACTCTCGGTTGAACCGGATCTCTCTTATGACGAGTATCCTGTCAAGATCCTCGACGAGAAAGAGCGACAGACACGAAGGAAGGGAGTTAAAATGTACAAGATTCAGTGGAGTCATCATTCTGAAGATGAAGCCACGTGGGAAACCGAGGATTACCTTAGGAAGAATTTCCCCGACATACTTTCATAAGCCGAGGTATTTCTTTTTCCCCCTTGTTATTCCTAAGTTCAATCGAATCTCGGGGCGAGATTCCTTTTAAGGGGGGTAGGCTGTGACATCTCTGATGTCAAAATAGTTAAAAAGTGCAACTAAGATCAATGCAACAGGGAATTATGGTTGAAATTCAAAAATACCTCAAAAATTCCCCAAAATTCAAATTTTAATCCAAAAACAGGGGTTATTTGGCACCCAACCGAAAACTCAAGATTTTTGTACTAAACTTGAAAATCTCCCAAAATAAAAGTTGTTTGGCATCACAAATAAACCCTAGTCACTGTTTGGAATTTTTGAAAATTTTGCAGTTTAGTCCCTCAAAAACTCAAATTACCATTATGGGCACCTTTTCGTTTTTGGGTTATTTGAGCCTCAAAAACTTCGAATTTCAAGTTCGTCCCAAAAAGAAAGTTGTGTCCCATCTTCCAAGCTACAACTTTTATTTTTACACTTTTTCATGTTCAGTTCAAATTTTTGGAGAAAAATTCAAATTTGAAACGGAGGTCCACGGGCCGGGAACAGTGCCCCTGGCGCGCGCTGCGCCGGCCAGAGCTCGGCCGCCACGCGGCCGGCGAGCGGCTCAGGCGGCGCTGACGCGGCCAAGGCGCGGCGGAGGGTGGCGCGTGTCGTCTAGTGTTTGTCCGGCCACTCCCGCGCTGTCCTGTCGCCGCCGTCGCCTCGCTCCTCCTCGCGCCGCGGACGCCATCATGGCGGTCGCGCGCGCCGCGGTCGCGCGCGCGCTCGCGCTGCGCTGGCGCTCTGCAGCCGCGATTCCCCCTCCACTACGCGCCAACGAGCCCTGTAGACGATCTTAGGACAGCACGCAATGATCTCCCTCGCCTGCAGCGCCGTTCGCGCTCGGACCGAGCTCGCAGCGCGGCCATGGCGAGTCGGATCGGCCATTAACGCGCGCGCTCGCTCCCGAGGCTCAACAGTGACTCCTACGCGTGCCCAAGCTTCCCACCGAGCCCCTCTCGCACTCCATTCCCTCGCTCGAACCTCCAGTGAAGCCCCTCGCGCTCTCCCCCTCCTTCTTCCTCCTCGCGACGCGCAAACCGAACTCGAGTTCATCGCGAAATTCGTCGCGCCCTCTCCACCATTCCCAAATCCACTCCGCACGGAGCTAGCTCACATCACCAGCTCCAAAACCCCCAACTTTCCCCAACACATTGCCCGTTCCCCGGCTCGAATTTTCGATTTCCCCCAAATCGAGTTTTCCGGCCGTCGAACCACCTCACCGTCGAGACCCTACTCCGAGCCATCCCCGAGCTTCCTCGAGCACGCCAACAGCTTCCCCAAGCCCTGCTGAAGCTCACGGACCCCTCGACCCTCCACGAGCGACCCCGAGCTCGCCGGCGTGGACCCCACAGCGGCCGCGCCGCCACCTCCTCGTCGCCGGCACAACTCCGGCAACCCCCGGCCTCCAAACCGTCCTCAAACGACTCGTGGTGAGCCCAGGATCATTTCCCCCCACTTCCCCGAGCCCAGTTCGCCGTGGTTTGCCCGACGTAACTCCGGCGAGGTCCCAGGGACTAAAGTTCATCGTCTACCTTTGTTTAGGGGCCTCTGCGCAAAAGTGCAGGACCTGTTCGCGAAGTTTTGAAAGATCTAGGGTTCTCGGTGAAAATAGATTCTTAAACCTAGATTTGTTTTTCCCGATTCTTGTAAAATCGATTAAAAATCGTAGAAAAATCAGAAAAATACGCAAAAATACTCTCTGGATTCGTGAGAGTCTAAACTACAATCTCTATTAGACATGTGTATGCTTTTGATGAACTGTTGTTGAATTAAAATTCAAACTATGAAAACCTAAAGTTGTGCACCATTTCAAATCCAGAGCTCCGCTGGGGTTGAGCTTTGGATATGTTGTTAGTAGTGGCTTTGGACAGATTGTGTCCGAAGGGGACCCAAAAATATGGTGTGTAGCTCCAGTTATGAATTTAAATGTGTTTTCTGACTTTCTGCAGTAAAGAAATCAGTAAAAATAAATTGTGTAGAGAAAAATCACCATTTTGCTCCTGAGAACTAAAAACTTGTTAGCACTCATGTTAAAAATGAAGAACTTAATTTTTGCTCTGTTTAGAATGGCAAATAATTAGATATGTGTTTTTGGATAGAAAAATATTGAGGACTACCCAAGGGTTATTTTGAGCCACCACTTGGCCAGAGCCCTTCTCATACTTGTGCTTAGCTTTGGTAGGAAAATCTACTGAATTAGATTAATTTTCGATTTTATATGATTTAAATTCATTTCTGCTGGCAGCAACTTGTTAGATTTTTAATAAATTATGTGTAGCTCGAAATTAGCTAAATTTTGGAGTGAGCTTAGCTCTTATACTCCAGTAGCTGTCATAAAGTTTATAGCTAAAAATTGTGAACAGAAATGGAGAACCAAAAATAAGAAGGAATCTAGTTAGAAAATGATTTATATAAAAGAATAAGCCTTTTTGTTTAATTAGTTAAAATCAAATGAATAGAACCTGAAATTCCAGAACAGCCACCCTGTTTGTGAAGGAATTAATATAATTCTTTTATATATGTACTCAATCACCATCTAATTAAATAAAACTTTTCCACACATACACCTTGCTTTTGTGAAGATAATAGAAATGCTTAAGCATGTCTAGGTGAATATGGCCTTCAAGGCTTAAGTCTTAGCATCTAAAGGCAGCCGCCTTAAATTTATGCATATCATGTAGAAGGCGCTATCCCAGACGGTGACTACACCCTCATCCCCGCAGACGAGGAGCAAGTCCCGGAGCCCGGTGCCGGTGCAGACGTGAACAACCCGGAGGCTAACTCTCCGTCCGAGCAGGAAGGCAAGCCCCGGAGCATGACCTAACTCTTGCTAAATTATGCACTTGAATTCTCTATGTTCGTGCATTTACGTTTCTAGGAGTTGATTGAATACCGTAGCGGCAATTTTCCTAGTACCCATGACTTGCAACACTAGTATGAAAGGGATCGATAGTGCATTGCTATAGGTCCGTTACAAGTCGAGTGATTTCCTGTCACTCGCGAGACATAGGAATTGCTTGTCTTTACTTATGTTGGAATCATAAGGATTGACGGGCGGGATGATAGATGTAGATCTCCCGTCCGTGTATGATAATTGATTTAAGGTCGAAATGTGTGGTTGAGTGTGTCAAGTTTTTGAACGTACCACATGCATGCCGGTATATGGGAGCCGGTAAGCCCGGTACCAGATTGAAGCAGCTAGGGCCGATAGCCATCTCTCCTTGGAAACTTTGTTTTCCCCTGCCGTACACTTGTGGATATATGCGTGATGCTGTGAGTGAAGCAGTAAACCTTTATCCTAAGGAAGTGGACCCGGTTCCGAATTGTGGATCGATGGGAAAGGTTGGGAAATGCTTGTACCTTTTATCGCAAGCAGAGTATCCGTGTGTGTTGAGTTTCCCCTGGCCAGGTAGCACAAATTCGGTTCGAACTGTCCGCTTCTCGCGGTTAATGAGACTGCTTGACCGCCTGGCTACATTGAGTAATAAGTGAAAGTTTGAGATTGATAAACTTGTTCTTTGAATAAATTGTATTGCACCACTTGTATGCTTAGAGAGGATGCTAATCTAGAATGGTTAAATTTACTAGAATATGAAGCTAAAACTGGAAACCAAGGATCTACCTTTAGTTGCTTTTTGGCAAACAAACCCACCAGCGAAAAGCCTTTCATTGTCCAGATGTCGGTGATGTAGTTTTCACCCGACGGGTAAGCCTTGCTGAGTATTAGTATACTCAGCCTTGCTTGTGGCAATATTTTACAGGTTTAATCTTGGATGTGGATGCTATGACTTGGCCTGCCCAGGTTCCACCTGGCTGGCACATCGAATGGGTCCCGTCCTCTGCCGAGGATCGGGAGGAGTAGCTTCGTGGCAGGCTTCATCACGGAGTTACTTGTTTCGTCGTTAGATTATTTACTTCCGCTGCAATGAACTTCTAAATTCAGTTGTTATGAACTTTTAAATTCCGCTGCAAGACTTGTGTACTCTGATTTTAATTTGAACTCAGTTGTAATAACTACTTTATCTATGTGTGTAATTTAATTTGCGGAATGTTGTAATCTCTGGAACTCACCTTCGTGTGGGCCTGCTGTTGTTTCGATCGGATAAAGTACGTGGTTTAATCGGGTTTAATCCGACGGCGCTCCAGCTTATTCCGGATTAAGTGCCTGACTACGTGATTAGTGGTCCCGAGGTACTTAACTTGGAATAATTTCGGAGTGGTCCGCCACAGCTGGTATCAGAGCCGAAGCAGCAGCCCGGAGAGAGCAACAAACCGTAATAAACAAATTTTTGAATAAAATTTGCCAACCCGTGCTTCCGACGCGTTTTGCGAAGGAAGGGTAAGTTAGGGCCGCTAAGGATGTTATCTAGAGCGTGAAGCCTATGTGGGTTAAGGGATCACGATATGATAGGTGGCAAATAGTATGTTATACTGACTTCCAGCACATTTCATTCTGTCATTTACATTCCGCAATGGTGGGCGCAAGGTACGGCGATTGCTGTAACGTACCACGGCACTATATGAAAATATAGTGGCGGCACATAGTCAATACGCTGTGATGGCGTATGAAACTAGAATAGGATGGTGGGCGCAAGGTACGGCGATTGCTGTAGCGTACCACGGCATCATATGCAGATATGATGGCGGCACAAAGTTAATACGCTATTTCAATAGCGTATGAAACTGTCAATATGTTGCCTCGGTGACATATGAACATTGCCCGTTCAATGTTGAACGTTCGGGTGCCACCTCTATAGTGGGTGGTAATGAATGGAGACGCTTTCGTGAGTGCTGGCACGAAAGGTTGATTATATATGCTCTGGGATGAAATTTTCTGCAGGTACACTAACCGCGAACCCGTACGTTGAACGGTTAGAGAATTCCGACTAGTTAATATAAGGAGAGACGAATATTGCCTAGCCACCGGCACTAACTTCGTAAGCCAAAAGTTATTGGCATGTGTGTTGGTGAGATCGAATAGGTCGCTCATACATTGCATCTCACTGAAATAATAATTGAAATTTTACACGTGAACCAAATCGAACTTCCGTCAAGGAAATTGAAATCAAAACTCAAAACCCTGCCAAGAACAGTCTGTTTGCGCCCTTAATTCGAAATTGAAAACTTGGTCAAATGAAAAAGTGTTCAACATGAAAGTTGTCATAAATATTATAAAGTACGTGCTGGAGAAAGTTCAACGAAAATGGTTCAGTAAAACTGGAGTTGTGCTAAAAATGGTAACCCCCTGTCTGCTGGAAATTTCTGGGGACAGTGAGATAGAAATTGAATTTTTACACCATCTTAACGACAGTATCTGCTCAAACCTCCAACATGAAACTTGTTAGGAGTTACTTAAACTATGTTCTGGCCAAAGTTGAGAATTTTTGAGCTTATAGAATTCGAGTTTTGTAATTTTTACCACCCTACACAGAATCTGTTTTTTTTTTTGTTTTGGCGCTAACCGGTTCTCACCCTTGCCCTTTTCCTTTTGGTTCAGATGGCCGCCCTCGCTGACCTGGCTAGCTACCCCAACGACGTGTCTTTCTCTGACTGCTTGGGATGGGAAGGATTCCCCAGTATCCTGTGGTCGGTTCTTCAGGCTTTGGACTACCCGACCCCGCCGCAGTACGAGAGGACGATTATCCGGGACAGAGGTGTGGTTCATTCCCGTGTGCGGTTGGTGGTATACCGCCACCCGCCGTGTCCTAGCTCCCCCACCTGGACGGTGGAAGTGCACGGGCACCACATGGAGACAACGTGCGAGCTTGCTGCCTTGAATGGCATTAGCTCCTTTGTCACCCAAAACCAGGAGTTAGTGGAGCATCAGTTACTTGGTTTGTTTCCGCCGACTCAGCCAGATGACCCTCACTGGATGAGGCGTTACCTTAGTTCTCCTCTGAGGATGGCGGAGAGCCCCGTCGCTGCAGCCGCCTTGATGATGAGGTGGATGCGGGCGTATCACAGGTTACAGGCACTTCTTAGTCGGTCACAGAGCGAGTTGCTCAATGTTGCCATGGACATGTCTGCTCGCAGCCCCAGAGGTTCCGCCTGGTTCCCCCGGCTGCACCGCAGGGACAGTCCAGGGCACCTCAGGGAGGTGGATGGGTTGCTAGGCCGCCACAGCCTAACGCGCCTCGTTTCCCTCCACCGCCGCAGCAGCAAGCACCAAGGCAGAATGCACCGCAGCCAGCTCGTCCTGGAGCCGGCTACCAGTGCTTCAAGTGTGGGAGCAAGGACCATTTTATCAAGGATTGCCCGCAGAACAAGCAGCAAAACCAACGCTCGGGAAATCAGCAAGGCAAGGGCAAGCAGCAGCAGCGTGTGCAAGTTCGCCAGGGACGGCTCAACTACACCAACTTGGCCGACTTACCCGAGGGAGCCCCAGACATGACTGGTACCTTCCCTATCTGCACTCAACCTGCTGTGATATTGTTTGATTCCGGGGCAACGCATAGTTTTATAAGCACAAGATTTCACGTGAAATGCGGATTAAAATCCTACCATACCAAATCATCGTATGTGATATCAACTGCGGGAGGCAAAATTGCATCCAACCAAGTCACCCACAAAGTTCCAATCAGGCTGGGAAGTAAAACATTTCCTACTGATTTGATTCTGCTTGGTATGGAAGGAATTGACATCGTGTTAGGAGCCAATTGGATGACTCAACATAAGGTTGTCCTAGATGTTGCGGAACGAGTTGTTGAGATAAACTCGCCTACGCATGGCCCGAGTGTGCTATACCTGCCACAACGGACTTGCGTCGATGCGTGTGCTTATTCCATGGTCGAAACCCAACTAAAGGACATTCCGGTGGTATGTGAGTATGCCGATGTATTTCCGGATGACTTACCTGGGATGCCGCCGGATAGGGACGTTGAATTTGTGATTGAATTACAACCTGACACAGCACCTATATCAAAGAGACCGTATAGAATGCCACCCAATGAATTGGCTGAATTAAAAATTCAACTCCAAGAATTGCTAGATAAAGGTTTCATTCGCCCAAGTGTATCACCGTGGGGATGTCCCGCTATCTTCGTGAAGAAGAAGGACCATTCCTTGAGGTTGTGTATTGATTACCGGCCTCTCAATGCGGTAACTATTAAGAACAAGTATCCGCTACCCCGAATTGACATCTTGTTTGACCAATTAGCTGGCGCCAGAGTGTTCTCCAAGATTGACCTTCGCTCTGGCTATCACCAAATCAAAATCAGGCCTTGTGACATTCCAAAGACTGCCTTTTCCACGCGTTACGGGCTTTATGAGTTTCTGGTTATGTCTTTTGGACTCACCAACGCCCCAACCTATTTCATGTACCTCATGAATTCGGTCTTCATGTCTGAATTAGACAAGTTTGTGGTGGTTTTCATTGACGACATTCTTGTATATTCCAAGAATGAGGAAGAGCACGCTGAGCACCTTCGCATTGTTCTTCAGCGACTGAGAGACCACCAGCTCTACGCCAAATTCTCCAAGTGTGAATTCTGGTTAGAGAGCGCGAAATTTTTAGGTCACACGGTTTCCAAGGATGGTATATCCGTGGATCCATCCAAAGTGCAAGAGGTGCTAGATTGGCAACCACCTACTTCCGTCCACGAGATTCGGAGTTTTCTGGGATTAGCCGGTTACTACCGCCGCTTTATTCCGGATTTCTCTCGGATTGCGAAGCCTATGACCGAACTTTTGAAGAAGGGAGTTAAATTTGAGTGGAATGACAAATGTGATGAAGCTTTCCACACCCTGCGAAGACTATTGACTTCGGCCCCAGTTTTGGCTCAGCCCGATTGCACCAAGCCGTATGATGTCTATTGCGATGCATCAGGCACCGGTCTTGGCTGTGTTCTCATGCAAGAAAACCGAGTGATTGCTTATGCTTCTCGAGCACTTCGACCTCACGAGCAAAACTACCCCACGCACGATCTTGAGTTAGCAGCGGTTATTCATGCTCTCAAGATGTGGAGACACTATTTGATGGGAGTTCACTGCAACATATACACAGACCACAAGAGCCTCAAATATGTCTTCACTCAGGCACATCTGAACATGAGACAGCGCAGATGGTTGGAGTTAGCAAAGGACTATGACCTTAGTGTGCATTATCACCCCGGGAAGGCTAATGTAGTTGCGGATGCACTAAGCCGCAAGGCTCATTGTCATTGTCTTTCCGTGGAGTCCTACGCTGACACCCTGTGTCACGAAATGGCAAAGCTCAATTTAGAGATTGTTCCACACGGGTACTTCAACCATATTGCAGTGGAACCAACCTTGCACGATCAGATTGTTGTGGCCCAATTAAATGATGCAGGCGTTAAAGTTCTTAAAAGGAAATTGTCTAAGGAGAAGGTGAAAGAAAAGTACAAATGTTTCCGGTTAGATGGACAGGGAGTGATGTGGTTTGGACACCGCCTCGTGGTGCCCAAAAACACGGAACTCCGGAGGAAGATTATGGATGAAGCACATCTCTCTAAATTCTCTATCCATCCCGGCAGCACCAAAATGTACCAAGATTTGAAACAAAACTTTTGGTGGACTCGAATGAAGCGAGAAATTGCCACCTATGTGTCGGAATGTGACACATGCCAGCGGGTTAAGGCCAGCCACTTGAAGGTAGCAGGCACGCTTCACCCTCTACCTATTCCCTCATGGAAGTGGGAAGATATAAGCATGGATTTTGTTGTTGGACTTCCCAGGACCCCTCAGGGGCACGATTCTATTTGGGTAATTGTGGATCGCCTTACCAAGACCGCACACTTTATTCCAGTCAATACCGATTATACTGCTAAGAAATACGCGGAGATTTATTTGGAGCGGATCGTTTGTCTACATGGGGTACCCAAGACGATAATTTCAGATCGTGGTGCTCCGTTCGTGGCACGCTTTTGGGAACAATTGCAATTGTCCCTAGGCACCAAACTGATCCGAAGCTCAGCATATCACCCCCAGACCGATGGGCAGACAGAAAGGGTAAATCAAATACTTGAGGATATGCTTCGAGCTTGTGCTATCCATTACGGGAAGAATTGGGAGAAGTGTTTATCTCTGGCCAAATTCTCCTATAATAACAGCTACCAAGCAAGTTTAAAAATGGCACCTTTCGAAGCCCTATATGGTAGAAGATGTCGGACCCCGTTGTGTTGGTCCCAGGCAGGCGAGAGGTATACTTATGGCCCTGACCTTGTGAAAGAAGCCGAAGAGAAGGTTAGGATCTTTCGGGAGAATTTGAAGACCGCCCAGTCGCGGCAAAAGAGCTACTTTGATCAGCGGCGGAAGCCACTTCAGTTTGAAGTTGGTGGTCACGTATATCTGAAGGTCTCCCCGACCAAGGGTGTGCAAAGGTTTGGACTCAAAGGCAAACTTGCACCTCGCTATATCGGCCCGTATGAAATCACTCAGCAATGTGGGCCGGTAGCCTATCAAGTGAAGCTTCCCGAGAAACTTTCAGCGGTACACAATGTGTTTCATGTTTCTCAACTCAAGAGGTGTCTTCGTGTTCCAACCGAAGTTGTTGAACAAGAGGAACTCTCGGTTGAACCGGATCTCTCTTATGACGAGTATCCTGTCAAGATCCTCGACGAGAAAGAGCGACAGACACGAAGGAAGGGAGTTAAAATGTACAAGATTCAGTGGAGTCATCATTCTGAAGATGAAGCCACGTGGGAAACCGAGGATTACCTTAGGAAGAATTTCCCCGACATACTTTCATAAGCCGAGGTATTTCTTTTTCCCCCTTGTTATTCCTAAGTTCAATCGAATCTCGGGGCGAGATTCCTTTTAAGGGGGGTAGGCTGTGACATCTCTGATGTCAAAATAGTTAAAAAGTGCAACTAAGATCAATGCAACAGGGAATTATGGTTGAAATTCAAAAATACCTCAAAAATTCCCCAAAATTCAAATTTTAATCCAAAAACAGGGGTTATTTGGCACCCAACCGAAAACTCATGATTTTTGTACTAAACTTGAAAATCTCTCAAAATAAAAGTTGTTTGGCATCACAAATAAACCCTAGTCACTGTTTGGAATTTTTGAAAATTTTGCAGTTTAGTCCCTCAAAAACTCAAATTACCGTTATGGGCACCTTTTCGTTTTTGGGTTATTTGAGCTTGAAAAACTTCGAATTTCAAGTTCGTCCCAAAAAGAAAGTTGTCCCCCATCTTCCAAGCTACAACTTTTATTTTTACACTTTTTCAAGTTCAGTTCAAATTTTTGGAGAAAAATTCAAATTTGAAACGGAGCTCCACGGGCCGGGAACAGTGCCCCTGGCGCGCGCTGCGCCGGCCAGAGCTCGGCCGCCACGCGGCCGGCGAGCGGCTCAGGCGGCGCTGACGCGGCCAAGGCGCGGCGGAGGGTGGCGCGTGTCGTCTAGTGTTTGTCCGGCCACTCCCGCGCTGTCCTGTCGCCGCCGTCGCCTCGCTCCTCCTCGCGCCGCGGACGCCATCATGGCGGTCGCGCGCGCCGCGGTCGCGCGCGCGCGCTCGCGCTGCGCTGGCGCTCTGCAGCCGCGATTCCCCCTCCACTACGCGCCAATGAGCCCTGTAGACGATCTTAGGACAGCACGCAATGATCTCCCTCGCCTGCAGCGCCGTTCGCGCTCGGACCGAGCTCGCAGCGCGGCCATGGCGAGTCGCATCGGCCATTAACGCGCGCGCTCGCTCCCGAGGCTCAACAATGACTCCTACGCGTGCCCAAGCTTCCCACCGAGCCCCTCTCGCACTCCATTCCCTCGCTCGAACCTCCAGTGAAGCCCCTCGCGCTCTCCCCCTCCTTCTTCCTCCTCGCGACGCGCAAACCGAACTCGAGTTCATCGCGAAATTCGTCGCGCCCTCTCCACCATTCCCAAATCCACTCCGCACGGAGCTAGCTCACATCACCAGCTCCAAAACCCCCAACTTTCCCCAACACATTGCCCGTTCCCCGGCTCGAATTTTCGATTTCCCCCAAATCGAGTTTTCCGGCCGTCGAACCACCTCACCGTCGAGACCCTACTCCGAGCCATCCCCGAGCTTCCTCGAGCACGCCAACAGCTTCCCCAAGCCCTGCTGAAGCTCACGGACCCCTCGACCCTCCACGAGCGACCCCGAGCTCGCCGGCGTGGACCCCGCAGCGGCCGCGCCGCCACCTCCTCGTCGCCGGCGCAACTCCGGCAACCCCCGGCCTCCAAGCTGTGACATCTCTGATGTCAAAACAGCTAAAAAGTGCAACTAAGATCAATGCAACAGTGAATTAAGGGTGGAATTCGAAAATCTCTCAAAAATTCACCAAAATTCAAATTAAACTCCAAAAACAGGGATTATTTGGCACCAACCGAAAACTCAAGATTTTTGTACCAAACTTGAAAATCTCCCAAAATAAAAGTTGTTTGGCATCACAAATAAACCCTAGTCACTGTTTGGAATTTTTGAAAATTTTGCAGTTTAGTCCCTCAAAAACTCAAATTACCGTTCTAGGCACCTTTTTGTTTTTGGGCTTTTTGAGCTTGAAAAACTTCGAATTTCTAGTTCATCCCAAAAAGGAAGTTGTGTCCCATCTTCCAATCTACAACTTTTATTTTTACACTTTTTCAAGTTCTGCTCAAATTTTTGGAGAAAATTTGAATTCAAACTCGGAGCTCCTCGGGCCGGGAACAGTGCCCCTGGCGCGCGCCGCGCCGGCCAGAACTCGGCCGCCACGCGGCCGGCGCGCGGCTCAGGCGGCGCTGACGCGGCCAAGGCGCGGCGGCGGGTGGCGCATGTCGTGTAGCGCTTGTCCGGCCACTGTCGCGCCATCAAGTCGCCGCCGTCGCCTCGCTCCTCCTCGCGCCGCGGACGCCATCATGGCGGTCGCGCGCGCCGCGGTCGCGCGCGCGCGCTCGCGCTGCGCTGGCGCTCTGCTGGCGCTAGGAGCCGCTCACGTCGCGCCAAAACCACTGAGGAAGATCCCCACTTCAGCACGCAGCGATCTCCCTCGCCTGCAGCGCCGTTCGCGCTCGCTCCGAGCTCACTGTGCGGCCATGGCGCGTCGCGTCGGCCATTAACGCGCGCGCTCGCTCCCGAGGCTCCACAGTGATCCCTACGCGTGCTTGAGCACTCCACCGAGCTTCTCACTTACTCCACTCACGCCCTCGAGCCACCAGTGAAGCTCCTCGCGCTCTCCCCCTCCTTCTTCTTCCTCGCGACGCGCAAGCCGAGCCAACCCAATCCGAGAAATTCGTCGCGTACACTCCCCCATTCCCAAATCCACTCCGCGCACAGCTAGTCCACTCCCCTAGCTCCATTTCCCCCAACTTTCCCCAGCACATTGGCCATTCCCGAGCTCGAATTTCCAAGTTCCCCCAAATCGAGTTTTCCGGCCGTCGAACCACCTCACCGTCGAGACCCTACTTTGAGCCTTCCCCGAGCCTCCTCGAGCACACCATTGGCTTCCCCAAGCTCTGCTGGTGCTCTAGGACCTCTTCCCCCACCGCGAACGACTCCGAGCTCGCCGGCGTAGACCCCGCAGCGGCTGCGCCGCCGCCGCCTCGTCGCCGGCGTAACTCCGTCAACCCCCGGCCTCCCAACCGTACTCAAACGACTCGTGGTGAGCCAAGGATCATTTTCCCCCTCTTCCCCGAGCCCAGTTCGCCGTGGTTTGCCCGGCGTAACTCCGGCGAGCCCCCGGGGACTAAAGTTCATCGTCTACCTTTGTTTAGGGGCTTCTGCGCAAAAGTGCAGGACCTGTTCGCGAAGTTTTGAAAGTTCTAGGGTTCGCGGTGAAAATAGATTCTTACCCTAGATTTGATTTTTCCCGAAAATTGTAAAATCGATTAAAAATCGTAGAAAAATCAGAAAAATGTGCAAAAATACTCTCTGGAATCGTAAGAGTCTAAACTACAATCTCTATTAGACATGTGTATGCTTTTGATGAACTGTTATTGAATTAAAATTCAAACTATGAAAACCTAAAGTTGTGCACCATTTCAAATCCAGAGCTCCGCTGGGGTTGAGCTTTGGATATGTTGTGTATAGTGGCTTTGGACAGCTTGTGTCCAAAGGAGACCCAAAAATATGATGTGTAGCTCCAGTTATGAATTTAAATGCATTTCCTGTCTTTTTGCAGTGAAGAATTCATTAAAAATATTAGGTGCAGCGAAAAAATCACCCTTTTGCTCCTGAGAACTAAAAACTTGTTAACACACATGTTAAAAATGAGAAACTTAATTTTTGCTCTGTTTAGGATGGCAAATAATTAAATATGTGTTTTTGGATAGAAAAATAATGAGGACTACCCAAGGGTTATTTTGAGCCACCACTTGGCCAGAGCCCTCCTCATGATATTGCTTAGCTTTGGTAGGAAGATCTCCTGAAATAGATGAAATTTCAATTTATTATGCATTTATTTCACTTTCTGCAGCTAGCTGTTGGCATATTTTTAATAAATTATGTGTAACTCGAAATTAGCTAAATTTTGGAGTGAGCTTAGCTCTTATACTCCAGTAGCTGTCATAAAGTTTATAGCTAAAATTGATGAACAGAAATGAAGAAACAAAAATGGGAAGGAATCTAGATAGAAATTGAATTATATAAAAGAATAAACCTATTTGGTTAATTGATTAAGTTTAAATGGTTAAAATCTGAAATTCAGAACAGCACCCAACTTGGTGAAGAAAGAAATAAAATTCTTTTATATATGTACACAATCACCATCGAATTCAACTAAAACTTTTTCACACCGACACCTTGCTTTGGTGGAGAAAATAAAAACATCGGCGTATGTCTAGGTGAATATGGCCTTCATAGGCCCTAGTCTTAGCATCTAAAGGCAGCCGCCTTAAAGTTTATGCATATCATGTAGAAGGCGCTATCCCCGACGGCGACTACACCCTCATCCCCGCAGAAGAGGAACAAGTCCCGGAGCCCGGCACCGGTGCAGACGTGAACCACCCGGAGGCTAACTCTCAGCCCGAGCAGGAAGGCAAGCCCCGGAGCATGACCTAACTCTTACTAAATTATTGCACTTTAATTTCTCTATGTTCGTGCATTTACGTTTCTAGGAGTTGATTGAATACCATAGCTGCAATATTTTCCTAGTACCTATGACTTGCAACACTAGTATGAAAGGATCGGTAGAGCATTGCTATAGGTCCGTTACAAGTCGAGTGATTTCCTGTCACTCGCGAGACATAGGAATTGCTTGTCCTTACTTATGTTGGAATCATAAGGATTGACGGGCGGGATGATAGATGTAGATCTCCCGTCCGTGTATGATAATTGATTTAAGGTCGAAACGTGTGGTTGAGTGTGTCAAGTTTTTGAACGTACCACATGCCTGCCGGTATATGGGAGCCGGTAAGCCCGGTACCAGATTGAAGCAGCTAGGGCCGATAGCCATCTCTCCTTGGAAACTTTGTTTTCCCTTGCCGTACACTCATGGATGTATGCGTGATGCTGTGAGTGAAGCAGTAAACCTTCATCCTAAGGAAGTGGACCCGGTTCCGAATTGTGGATCGATGGGAAAGGTTGGGAAATGCTTGTACCTTTTATCGTAAGCAGAGTATCCGTGTGTGTTGGGTTTCCCCTGGCCAGGTAGCACAAATTCGGTTCGAACTGTCCGCTTCTCGCGGTTAATGAGACTGCTTGACCGCCTGGCTACATTGAGTAACAAGTGAAAGTTTGAGATTGATAAACTTGTTCTATGAATTAATTTGTATTGCTCCACTTGTATGCTTAGAGAGGATGCTAATCTAGAATGGTTAAATTTATTAGAATGTGGTGCTAAAACTTGAAAGTAAGGATCTACTTTTAGTTGCTTTTTGGCAAACAAACCCACCAGCCAAAAGCCTTCATTGTCTAGATGTCGGTGATGTAGTTTTCACCCGACGGGTAAGCCTTGCTGAGTATTAGTATACTCAGCCTTGCTTGTGGCATTACTTTGCAGGTATAATCTTGGATGTGGATGCTATGACTTGGCCTGCCCAGGTTCCACCTGGCTGGCACATCGAATGGGTCCCGTCCTCTGGCGAGGATCGGGAGGAGTAGCTTCGTGGCAGGCTTCATCACGAAGTTACTTGTTTCGTCGTTAGATTATTTACTTCCGCTGCAATGAACTTCTAAATTCAGTTGTTATGAACTTTAAATTCCGCTGCAAAACTTGTGTACTCTGATTTTAATTTGAACTCGGTTTGTAATAACTACCTTATCTATGTGTGTAATTTAATTTGTGGAATGTTGTAATCTCTGGAACTCACCTTCGTGTGGGTCTGCTGCTGTTACGATCTAGTTAAGTACGTGGTTTAATCGGGTTTAATCCGACGGCGCTCCAGCTTATTCCGGATTAAGTGCCTGACTACGTGATTAGTGGTCTGAGGGTACTTAACTTGGAATAATTTCGGAGTGGACCGCCACAGCTGGCATCAGAGCCGAAGCAGCAGCCCGGAGAGAGCAACAGACCTTAATAAACGATTTTTGAATAAAACTTGCCAACTCGTGCTTCCGATGCGCCTTGCAAAGGAAGGTTATTATAGGACCGCTAAGGATGTTACCTAGAGCGTGAAGCCTATGTGGGTTAAGGGACCACGATATGATAGGTGGCAAATAGTACATTATACTGACTTCCAGCACATTTCATTCTGTCATTTACTTTCCGCAATGGTGGGCGCAAGGTACGGCGATTGCTGTAACGTACCACGGCACTATATGAAAATATAGTGGCGGCACATAGTCAATACGCTGTGATGGCGTATGAAACTAGAATAGGATGGTGGGCGCAAGGTACGGCGATTGCTGTAGCGTACCACGTCATCATATGCAAATATGATGGCGGCACAAAGTCAATACGCTATTTCAATAGCGTATGAAACTGTCAATATGTTGCCTCGGTGACATATGAACATTGCCCGTTCAATGTTAAACGTTCGGGTGCCACCTCTATAGTGGGTGGTGATGAATGGAGACGCTTTCGTGAGTGCTGGCACGAAAGGTTGATTATATATGCTCTGGGATGAATTTTTCTGCAGGTACACTAACCGCGAACCCGTATGTTGAACGGTTAGAGAATTCCGACTAGCTAATATAGAGAGAGACGGATATTGCCTAGCCACCGGCACTAACTTCGTAAGCCAAAAGTTATTGGCATGTGTGTTGTGAGATCGAATAGGCCGCTCATGCATTGCATCTCGCTAAAATAATATCAAATTTTAACACATGAACCAAACCGAACCGCCGTCAAAGAAATTGAAATCAAAACTCAAAAGCCCTGCCAAGAACAATCTGTTTACACCCTTAATTCGAAACTGAAAACTTGGTCAAATGAAAAAGTGTTCAATATGAAAGTTGGGGTCGGAATTTCCGGGTTTTACAGAGAGCGACCGGAAATTGCATCGGATTTTCCTGTGGGGGACTGAATTTTTCAACCTAAGTCCCCTGTGACCGGAATTTCCGATCCCTGGTCGGAATTTCCGGGTTTTACAGAGAGAGACCGGATTAAATTTAGGATTTTCCGGTGTGACCCTTCGTACTGAGATTGAAATAGGGTGGCTCGGAAATTCCGGTGACCCCGACGGAATTTCCGGTCATCTGACAAGCATAACGACTAGTTTTTGAGTGACCTTTATAAATAAACCCCATACCCCTTCTTTTGGTTTGCTCGGTTCTGGGGACAGTAAGATAAAAATTGAATTTTTACACTATCTTAACGACAGTTTCTGTCCAAACCTCCAACATGAAACTTGTTAAGAACTACTTAAACTATGTTCTGGCCAAAGTTGAGCATTTTTGAGCTTATAGAACTCGAGTTTTGTAATTTTTACCACCCTACACAGAATCTGTTTTTGTTTTGACGCTAACCGGTTCTCACCCTTGCCCCTTTTTCTTTTGGTTCAGATGGCCTCCCACGCTGACCTGGCTAGCTACCCCAACGACGTGTCTTTCTCTGACTGCTTGGGATGGGAAGGATTCCCCAGTATCCTGTGGTCGGTTCTGCAGGCTATGGACTACCCGACACCGCCACAGTACGAGAGGACGATTATCCGGGACAGAGGTGTGGTTCGTTCCCGCGTGCGGTTGGTGGTATACCGCCACCCGCCGTGTCCTAGCTCTCCCACCTGGACGGTGGAAGTGCACGGGCACCACATGGAGACGACGTGCGAGTTAGCCGCCATGAACGGCATTAGCTCCTTTGTTACCCAAAACCAGGAGTTAGTGGAGCATCAGTTACTTGATTTGTTCCCGCCGACTCAGCCAGACGACCCTCACTGGATGAGGCGTTACTTGAGTTCCCCTCTGAGGATGGCGGAGAGCCCCGTCGCGGCAGCCGCCTTGATGATGAGGTGGATGCGGGCGTATCACAGGTTACAGGCACTTCTTAGTCGGTCACAGAGCGAGTTGCTCCGCACTGCCATGGACATGTCCGCTCGCGCCCGTGACATAGGGGTTGAGAGGACCTCCTTGTCCATTGAGGTGACTACTAGAGATGCCATGATCGCTGACCTAGAGAGGCAACTCAATGACCTTCAGATTGCTCACAACAACACCCAGAATGAGTTAGCCCAGACTAGAGATGAGCTTGAGGAGGTACACGGCACCTTGCAGCATGCCAATGCCATGCTTGCTGCCCACGACGCTCAGCACCTCTTTGATCAGCAAGGAGGGGACATAGATGGTGAAGGAGAGGCCCCCGACTCCGACATGGACACCGAGGACGACATGCCTCCCCTTCCAGCCCCACCTTCCCCTATGGGCAGCGAGGCTACCGCTAACAACCTTGATGATTTTTAGAGTGGTAGTGGAAATGACTCCTCCGCTAGGCCTAGGTATTGGCTTCATGATGTAATAGGCTAGATGGAGTTGAGCTTCCCATGTTATCTTTTGTGGCTTTGTAAATTTAATGGTGTGAAACTTGATGGTGATGTAAGGGCTGTATTGAAAACATTCTGCAGCTTCCCTTTGTGTTAATTATTCATGGTTCTTCCTTTCACTTCTGGGCTGTGATGTGAACTAGAAAGTTGTTTGGAATTTATCAAACTAAATGATCACCAAATTGCAACCCCATTGGTTGAGCGAAATAAAAATGGCAACCAAAACACTACAGCTCGGCCTGCTGAAAAACAGCAAACGCAGAGAACTGAGAATTGAATTTTTCGGCTTAGTTCCAGTCCGAATTTGAATTTGAGCCCAACATGAAAGTTGGAGAGTATGAAATTTTCGAGCTACTGACCGAATGGGAGCTTATGACTTGTTCCTGTAGGGAGATATAAATTTTCTCCCGAACTGCGTGCTGATATGTCACTCTGTGCAGTATACTTCAATATGTTGTCACATTCTACCTTGTCATTTATTATGCAAGTTTATGAATTGTGGCTAATACAAGTCCCTACTGCAGATGGCAATCACCCGCAGCGGTCACGACGCTAGTGGCTCCAATGCTAACCAGCAGGGGCCTGAGGGGCAGCAACAGCCACCGCCACCTCCTCCTCCGCAGCAACCTCCGACGTGGCAGCAGCTTTATGCCACCCAGACGGAGATTCTTCGGAACCTGCAGCATCAGCAGCAGATGATGCAGCAGCAAATGCTGCAGCAGGGAGGACAACGGGCCCCTCAGCCTCAGGTGGCCCGATACGAGGATTTTCTGGCGACGCACCCGCCGATTTTCTCTCGTGCCGACGAGCCTTTGGAGGCCGACACCTGGATTCGAGCCATCGAGTCCAAGTTCACCATTCTGGCCACGCCTTGCACCGCCAACCGCAAGGTCGTGTTCGCGGTGCAGCAGCTCCGCGGCCCAGCTCTCCTTTGGTGGGAGAACTACCTGGCCCTGCAGCAGGAGGGTCACGTAGTTGAGTGGGATGAGTTCAAGGCTGCATTCAAAGCTCATCACATTCCGGCCGGTCTGGTGGAAAGGAAGCTGAATGAGTTCCTGGCGCTGACCCAAGGTACTCGCACGGTGCTGCAGTACGCCCAGGCCTTCAACGGTCTGTGCCCCTATGCGGGTCATCATGCTGACTCCGACGAGAAGAAGCTTGAAAGGTTCCGCCGTGGCCTTAACACTAAGCTGAAGGCGCAGTTGGCCACTACCCGTGCCCCCACGTACGGTGATCTTGTCAACCTTGCCATTGCTCAAGAAGACGCCAATACGGTGCACAAGGCAGAGAAGAAGAGAAAGACTCCCGCCGGACCGTCTAGCTCGCAGCCCCAGAGGTTCCGCCTGGTTCCCCCGGCTGCACCACAGGGACAATCCAGGGCACCTCAGGGAGGTGGATGGGTTGCTAGGCCGCCACAGCCTAACACGCCTCGTTTCCCTCCACCGCCGCAGCAACAGCAAGCACCAAGGCAGAATGCACCGCAGCCAGCTCGTCCTGGAGCCGGCTACCAGTGCTTCAAGTGCGGGAGCAAAGATCACTTTATCAAGGACTGCCCGCAGAACAGACAGCAGAACCAGCGCCCTGGGAATCAACAAGGCAAGGGCAAGCAGCAGCAGCAGCGTGTGCAAGTTCGCCAAGGACGGCTCAACTACACCAACTTGGCCGACTTACCCGAGGGAGCCCCAGACATGACTGGTATCTTCCCTATCTGCACTCAACCTGCTGTGATATTATTTGATTCTGGAGCAACGCATAGTTTTATAAGCACAAGATTTCACGTCAAATGCGGGTTAAAATCATACCATACCAAATCCTCCTATGTGATATCAACTGCGGGAGGCAAAATTGCATCCAACCAAGTCACCCACAAAGTTCCGATCAGGCTGGGAAGTAAAACATTTCCTACTGATTTGATTCTACTTGGTATGGAAGGAATTGACATTGTGTTAGGAGCCAATTGGATGACTCAGCACAAAGTTGTCCTAGATGTGGCGGAACGAGTTGTTGAGATGAACTCGCCTACGCATGGCCCGAGTGTGCTATATCTGCCACAACGGACTTGCGTTGATGCGTGTGCTTATTCTATGGTCGAAACCCAATTAAAGGACATTCCGGTGGTATGTGAGTATGCCGATGTATTTCCGGATGACTTACCAGGGATGCCGCCGGATAGGGACGTTGAATTTGTGATTGAATTACAACCCGGCACAGCACCTATATCAAAGAGACCGTATAGAATGCCACCCAATGAATTGGCTGAATTAAAAATTCAACTCCAAGAATTGCTAGATAAGGGTTTCATTCGCCCAAGTGTGTCACCATGGGGATGTCCCGCTATCTTCGTGAAGAAGAAGGACCATTCCTTGAGGTTGTGTATTGATTACCGGCCTCTCAATGCGGTAACTATTAAGAACAAGTACCCGCTCCCCCGTATTGACGTCCTGTTTGATCAACTAGCTGGCGCCAGAGTGTTCTCCAAGATTGACCTTCGCTCTGGCTATCACCAAATAAAAATCAGGCCTTGTGATATTCCGAAGACTGCCTTTTCCACACGTTACGGACTCTATGAGTTTCTGGTTATGTCTTTTGGACTCACCAACGCCCCAGCCTATTTCATGTACCTCATGAATTCGGTCTTCATGTCTGAATTAGACAAGTTTGTGGTGGTTTTCATTGACGACATTCTTGTGTACTCCAAGAATGAGGAAGAGCACGCTGAGCACCTTCGCATTGTTCTTCAGCGACTGAGAGACCACCAGCTCTACGCCAAATTCTCCAAGTGTGAATTCTGGTTAGAGAGCGTGAAGTTCTTAGGCCACACGGTTTCCAAGGATGGCATATCCGTGGATCCATCCAAAGTGCAAGAAGTGCTAGATTGGCAACCCCCTACTTCCGTCCACGAGATTCGGAGTTTTCTGGGATTAGCCGGTTACTACCGCCGTTTTATTCCGGACTTCTCTCGAATTGCAAAGCCCATGACCGAACTTTTGAAGAAGGGAGTTAAATTTGAGTGGAATGACAAATGTGAGGAAGCTTTCCACATCCTGCGAAGACTTTTGACTTCAGCCCCAGTTTTGGCTCAGCCCGATTGCACCAAGCCGTATGATGTTTATTGTGACGCATCAGGCACCGGTCTTGGCTGTGTTCTCATGCAAGAGAACCGAGTGATTGCTTATGCTTCTCGAGCACTTCGGCCTCATGAGCAAAACTACCCCACGCACGATCTTGAGTTAGCAGCGGTCATTCATGCTCTCAAGATGTGGAGACACTATTTGATGGGTGTTCCCTGCAACATATACACAGACCACAAGAGCCTTAAGTATGTCTTCACTCAGGCACATCTGAACATGAGACAGCGCAGATGGTTGGAGTTAGCAAAGGACTATGACCTTAGTGTGCATTATCACCCCGGGAAGGCTAATGTAGTTGCGGATGCACTAAGCCGCAAGGCTCATTGTCATTGTCTTTCCGTGGAGTCCTACGCTGACACCCTGTGTCACGAAATGGCAAAGCTCAACTTAGAGATTGTTCCACACGGGTACTTCCACCATATTGCAGTGGAACCAACCCTGCACGATCAGATTGTTATGGCCCAATTAAATGATGCGGGCGTTAAAGTTCTCAAAAGAAAATTGTCTAAAGAGAAGGTGAAGGAGAAGTACAAGTGCTTCCGGTTAGACGGGCAAGGAGTCCTGTGGTTTGGACACCGCCTCATGGTGCCCAAAAACACGGAGCTCCGGAGGAAGATTATGGATGAGGCACATCTCTCTAAATTTTCTATCCATCCCGGCAGCACCAAAATGTATCAAGACTTGAAACAAAACTTTTGGTGGACTCGAATGAAGCGAGAAATTGCCACGTATGTGTCGGAATGTGACACCTGCCAACGGGTTAAGGCCAGCCACTTGAAGGTAGCAGGCACGCTTCAACCTCTACCTATTCCCTCGTGGAAGTGGGAAGATATAAGCATGGACTTTATTGTTGGACTTCCCAGGACCCCTCAGGGCCACGACTCTATTTGGGTAATTGTGGATCGCCTTACCAAAACCGCACACTTTATTCCAGTCAATACCGATTATAATGCTAAGAAATATGCGGAAATTTATTTGGAGCGGATCGTTTGTCTACATGGGGTACCCAAGACGATAATTTCAGATCGTGGTACTCTGTTCGTAGCACGCTTTTGGGAGCAATTGCAAATGTCCCTAGGCACCAAACTGATCCGAAGCTCAGCATATCACCCTCAGACCGACGGGCAGACAGAAAGGGTAAATCAAATACTTGAAGATATGCTTCGAGCCTGTGTTATCCATTATGGGAAGAATTGGGAGAAGTGTTTATCTCTGGCCGAATTCTCTTATAATAACAGCTACCAAACAAGTTTAAGAATGGCACCTTTTGAAGCCCTATATGGTAGAAGATGTCGGACCCCGTTGTGTTGGTCCCAGGCAGGCGAGAGATACACTTATGGCCCTGACCTTGTGAAAGAAGCCGAAGAAAAGGTTAGGATCATTCGGAAAAATTTGAAAACCGCCCAGACACGACAGAAGAGTTACTTTGACCAGCGGCGGAAGCCACTTCAATTTGAAGTTGGGGATCACGTGTATCTTAAGGTCTCCCCGACCAAAGGTGTGCAAAGGTTTGGACTCAAGGGCAAACTTGCACCTCGTTATATCGGCCCGTATGAAATTACTCAGCAATGTGGGCCGGTAGCCTATCAAGTGAAGCTCCCCGAGAAACTTTCAGCGGTACACAATGTGTTTCATGTTTCTCAACTCAAGAGGTGTCTTCGTGTTCCAACCGAAGTTATTAAACAAGAGGAACTCTCGGTTGAACCGGATCTCTCTTATGATGAGCGTCCTGTCAAGATCCTCGACGAGAAAGAGCGACAGACACGAAGGAAGGGAGTTAAAATGTATAAAATTCAGTGGAGTCATCATTCTGAAGATGAAGCCACGTGGGAAACCGAGGATTATCTCAGGAAGAATTTCCCCGACATACTTTCATAAGCCGAGGTATTTCTTTCCCCTCGTTATTACTAGTTCAATTGAATCTCGGGGCGAGATTCCTTTTAAGGGGGGTAGGCTGTGACATCTCTGATGTCAAAACAGCTAAAAAGTGCAACTAAGATCAATGCAACAGTGAATTAAGGGTGGAATTCGAAAATCTCTCAAAAATTCACCAAAATTCAAATTAAACTCCAAAAACAGGGATTATTTGGCACCAACCGAAAACTCAAGATTTTTGTACTAAACTTGAAAATCTCCCAAAATAAAAGTTGTTTGGCATCACAAATAAACCCTAGTCAGTGTTTGGAATTTTTGAAAATTTTGCAGTTTAGTCCCTCAAAAACTCAAATTACCGTTCTAGGCACCTTTTTGTTTTTGGTCTTTTTGAGCTTGAAAAACTTCGAATTTCTAGTTCATCCCAAAAAGGAAGTTGTGTCCCATCTTCCAATCTACAACTTTTATTTTTACACTTTTTCAAGTTCTGTTCAAATTTTTGGAGAAAATTTGAATTCAAACTCGGAGCTCCTCGGGCCGGGAACAGTGCCCCTGGCGCGCGCCGCGCCGGCCAGAACTCGGCTGCCACGCGGCCGGCGCGCGGCTCAGGCGGCGTTGACGCGGCCAAGGCGCGGCGGCGGGTGGCGCATGTCGTGTAGCGCTTGTCCGGCCACTGTCGTGCCATCAAGTCGCCGCCGTCGCCTCGCTCCTCCTCGCGCCGCGGACGCCATCATGGCGGTCGCGCGCGCAGCGGTCGCGCGCGCGCGCTCGCGCTGCGCTGGCGCTCTGCTGGCGCTAGGAGCCGCTCACGTCGCGCCAAAACCACTGAGGAAGATCCCCACTTCAGCACGCAGCGATCTCCCTCGCCTGCAGCGCCGTTCGCGCTCGCTCCGAGCTCACTGTGCGGCCATGGCGCGTCGCGTCGGCCATTAACGCGCGCGCTCGCTCCCGAGGCTCCACAGTGATCCCTACGCGTGCTTGAGCACTCCACCGAGCTTCTCACTTACTCCACTCACGCCCTCGAGCCACCAGTGAAGTTCCTCGCGCTCTCCCCCTCCTTCTTCCTCGCGACGCGCAAGCCGAGCCAACCCAATCCGAGAAATTCGTCGCGTACACTCCCCCATTCCCAAATCCACTCCGCGCACAGCTAGTCCACTCCCCTAGCTCCATTTCCCCCAACTTTCCCCAGCACATTGGCCATTCCCGAGCTCGAATTTCCAAGTTCCCCCAAATCGAGTTTTCCGGCCGTCGAACCACCTCACCTCGAGACCCTACTTTGAGCCTTCCCCGAGCCTCCTCGAGCACACCATTGGCTTCCCCAAGCTCTGCTGGTGCTCTAGGACCTCTTCCCCCACCGCGAACGACTCCGAGCTCGCCGGCGTAGACCCCGCAGCGGCTGCGCCGCCGCCGCCTCGTCGCCGGCGTAACTCCGTCAACCCCCGGCCTCCCAACCGTACTCAAACGACTCGTGGTGAGCCAAGGATCATTTTCCCCCTCTTCCCCGAGCCCAGTTCGCCGTGGTTTGCCCGGCGTAACTCCGGCGAGCCCCCGGGGACTAAAGTTCATCGTCTACCTTTGTTTAGGGGCTTCTGCGCAAAAGTGCAGGACCTGTTCGCGAAGTTTTGAAAGTTCTAGGGTTCGCGGTGAAAATAGATTCTTACCCTAGATTTGATTTTTCCCGAAACTTGTAAAATCGATTAAAAATCATAGAAAAATCAGAAAAATGTGCAAAAATACTCTCTGGAATCGTGAGAGTCTAAACTACAATCTCTATTAGACATGTGTATGCTTTTTGAAAGGTCTTTAGGATGCCTAGAGGGGGGGTGAATAGGCTCCGATCGAAATCTGAAACAATTCTCAACTCACAAAATCAGTACAGGCCGGAAATTCCGGTGCCTGGCCGGAAATTCCGAATCACGGAATTTCCGGTCAACTCAGGAATTTCCGACAGCAAGGTGGAGTTGCTCGAGATTCAAAATTCAAAGCCTAGATAAAGATTCTACTTGAATAGAAACCTTGCAATGATGACCTAGATGCTAGTGTATATGATTAGAAGCAGCGGAACAACACAAGCAAATAGATCGGGTCAATACAAGATATGAAAAGCAATATGAAATGCGTAAAGGAAATGAGACACAAGATTTATTTCCGAAGTTCACTCCACAAAGGAGCTACGTCTCCGTTGAGGAACCCACAAAGGGTAGAGTCTCTTCCAACTCTTTTCCTCGGTCAATCGACCACAAAGGTCTAGATTGACTTTCCTTCACAAATCTCACACTAGAGAGGGTAATACAAACTTCTTGGGGTGCTCACACGAATTGAGACACTCCCAAGCAACCTCAAACCGTCTAGGAGTCAAGCTCCAAGAGTAACAAACGAGATTGCCAATCAAATGATGCCTTGAGTGCTTCTAGAGATGAACCAATCACTTTTCTCACTCAAATCTCTCCCCAATCCAAACCCTAGTTGAATCCTCTCAAAGATTAGCTCAAGGAAGGTTGGGAGAGTGAAAATGGCGAGCTCAAAGTATTTCTTTCAGTGGAGAACCGAGAGAGTTGAAATGAAGGGGTATGGGGCTTATTTATAGAGGTCACTCAAAAACTAGCCGTTATGCTTGTCAGATGACCGGAAATTCCGTCGGGGTGACCGGAATTTCCGCTCCACCCTATTTCAAACTCAGTACGGAGAGTCACACCGGAAAATCCTAAACTTAATCCGGTCTCTCTCTGTGAAACCCGGAAATTCCGACCAGAGACCGGAAATTCCGGTCACAGGGGACTTAGGCTGAAAAATTCAGCCCCCACAGGAAAATCCGATGCAATTTCCGGTCGCTCTCTGTAAAACCCGGAAATTCCGACCAGAAACCGAAAATTCCGGTCACAAGGGACTTAGGCTGAAAAATTCAGCCCCCACAGGAAAATCCGATGCAATTTCCGGTCGCTCTCTGTAAAACCCGGAAATTCCGACCCTGGGACAGGAATTTCCGGCCGCCCTTGTTAGTGAGCAAAATGCTCTCTCTCAAAGTTAGGTGATCATCCAAAAATTACTTCTAGGCATCATTTGACTTGACAGACACGTCCCTCTTGATAGTACGGTGATCCTATACTCATGACAAAGATAAAAATTATATTTAGCTATCCACTTGAGCTTTTCACCATATCGTTTGCGTAGGGGACATGTATTATATTTCTTTTGATTTTTCTTCGTGTAAGACCTGCAAATACTCAATGGAAACATGAAACCTCCAAATTGTGATTGTTATCATCACCAAAACCAACTAGGGGGCCAAATGCACTTTCAATCTCCCCCTTTTTGGTGATTGATGCCAACACAATTTGGGTGAAAGATATACAAATACAACTCATGTTTCAATTTCATTTTCATGTGAGCTAGCTCCCCCTTAATGTGTGCATCTTAACCTTTGTTGGCCTCAAATGCCTATGCACACTTTTTGGAAAGCTTTCTCAAGATATAGCATTTAAGATCATGTATATATGTGCCATGTGTGAGAGAATAGTACGTGATGCATATGATATGTTATTCACACAAAAAGGTGACAAATGAACATTACATCAACCATAGACATCACACACAAGAATATCTCCAAATAAGGTTCATCATCACACATAAAGACATATATAAGCACAAATTAAGTTTTACAAGCCACGTTTTCAACCATAACACAAGTACATCACATAAAATGGCTTACATGTCCACTAGCTAAGCATGAAAGGATGGAAAGATAGATAACAAGAAATGAGGGGCCTCCATCCGTGACAATCACAATCACCCAAGTAGATTCTCCCCCTTTGGCACCAAGCACCAAAAAGAGAGAGTCAGTCATCATCGACATACTCTGAATCGCTCTCCTCCTCAACTCTCTTGCCTTTATCCTTGGCTAGATCGACGGCGTGAGGATCCTCTGGTGACTCATATTCGCCCTCCTGCTCTTCCTCACTGCTAGAGCTCTCCTCCTTTTCTTCCTCTTCTTGAGCTTCTCCCTCAGCCTGCACACCTGGCCCAAACACATGTGTGGCCTCTCCAGAAGGCCCTGCATCCTGAGTAGTATCAGACCAGGGGTTATACAAGCGAACCGGTGGAGAGACATTCTCATCCTCCTTTGAAGAAGCCTCAATCCCAAAGTGTCTCATCATCTTCTTCTGTCTGTTGGCTTGCTTGATACTTTCTATCTTCTGCCTGTGAAGCTCATCAGCCAACTTCTGATTTCCCTTAAAGCATGAAAAGAGAGCTTTGGATAGAAACTTTAGAGTGCTAGTCTTCTTCTTTGTAGGAGGTGGACCAGTGGGAGAGCCTTCCTCATCATCTTCTTCTTCCTCATCTCTAGGCAATGGTGGACGTGAGGAAGATGCTCCAGGAGCCTTGACTCCTTGTGCTCTCACTGGTGATGGAGCCTGAGACCCAAGGTGAAGCATCCTCTCAAGCTGGCCTTTGTTGGACTTGTAGGCAATGTGAGACTGATCTGTGATAAGTCCAAGGCCAGTGACTCCAATAATGATACGGAAGATATACGGTGCATAGTGACAGCTGCTCGTACCATCATGAGAGCAGGTGATGATCTCATTCCATATAAACTTGGAGACTGAGAAGGTAGGCGATGCAGGGTTCATGCGGCTGAGAATACTCTTGGCTCTATGTGATATATTATAAGAATCTCCAATCCTGGGAGTGAGAGTGAACCTGAAGAGCTGATTCATCAACCTGTAGTATGGCTTCAGACCATGAGTCTTCCCATACTCAATCTTGCCATATCGACCATCATACATGAAACTCAGACGAGTGTCATGAGGAATGGGCTCACTGTGCTGGTCAAAGTCGTGAACATCCTCGGTAGACAGACCAAGAAGCCCAGCAAAGGCAACAAGTGTCACACAGTATCGTCTGCCTCCAATCGCCCAGTGCAAAGTCTGTGACTGCTGATCAACATATAGAGTAGCATAGAACTGAGCAATCACTTCATCATTCCAATCTTGTCTCATAGCCATCAAATCTGTCAATCTCTTCCTCTGACACTGAGTATGTACCTCTCGGGCTATCTCACGAATAGGTGCAGGGAAGGATAGGAGATGCTTCCAATCAATGTACCTCATCGGAGTGGTCCTGTATCTCATAGGCATGATGACACTCTCATACCAATCAGCCTGATGAGGTAGCCAAAACCTAGGATCACCCCTAAAACCCCTGGGACTCTGAGCTGGATCTGTCCCATATCTCACATGCTTGATATCAGCTGTCCTCCTCTTGTAACTAGTCATCCTCGGATCCTCAGGACTCCTGATAGGCCTCATGATCTCCTGACACTGAGTTGTGTATATGCTGAGATCAATGTTAGGATCATATGCAAACTGTGCTCTGCTGGCCTGACCACTAGATCCTCCTTCATCATCACCACCAGTCCCCGCACCTCTGCCAGTCCCAGTGCGCCGACCACGGCCTCGACGGACTGAATCCTGCCTGTTTGCTGCACGTTTGCCGGAACGACGAGGCGGATCCGGCCTCACATCCTCAAGATGGATCTCCTCCTCAGACTCTGATTCACTTGACTCATCTGGGCGAGGACGGCGAGAAGCAACCTTGGTTCGTGCCATCTGTCAAAGTGTAGATAATGATGGATTAGAAGATGCACAGAACCAGATAGGGGTGTTGAACGGGCGTCTGTCGGAAATTCCGGAAAGGGCCGGAAATTCCGTGCTCGGAAATTCCGGTTCCTGGCCGGAAATTCCGACCGAGCCCGTGCACCACACCAAAATCATGGAACCCGAGATTTAGCCCACCAAAAGATATGAGACTTTGGATATAAGATGGACTATGTAGCAGGAAGATAATCCTAGGAGGAATCGTTCTAGAATCAATCACATTTAGAGATCGGATAAAACCTAGGTTTAGAGATTAAAACTTGAAAACTTCCGATTCCTCCATCCATTGCAAACAAGATGACAGGCATGAGTTCTAGGATGCATAAGGAGTATATGGCTCAAAGGGTTTCATCTAGTTTCATCCGGAGCGAGAGATCGAGCGACGGGGATTTTGAATGGATTACCTTTGAACTTTCCCGCGCGAGATCGGAAAAACCGAAGTGGGAATCGGGTTTTCCGGAGGATGGACCACCTTCTCCAATCACCACTTGATCCCTTCCTCGGTTGGAACGAAAAATCGCCCGCACAGAAGAGAGAAAGAGGGGCGGCGGCTTGGAGAAGAAATAAAAGAGTTTAGGGTTCTAACGGGTATGAGAAGGGCTTTATACCCTGGCGGGACCGGAAATTCCGTCGGGGTTGACCGGATTTTCCGGTCTGGCCAGGTTCAGACAGAAGTCCCGAGACAATCTGCCTGGCCGGAAATTCCGACGCAGGGGCCGGATTTTCCGGTGAAGATCAGAAAAACGAGCCAGATTTTTGATGAGATTGATTTAGTGATTTAGAAAGATATAGCTAATGGACATATAAGAAACTTGACTTAACAGGACCAGCCACAATCAACAATACATAACAATGGTCCCATAAGCCAAGAAATAATCCAAAGATCACAAAATCCAATATTTTCTCAAAAATCAAAACAAACACACGCCAAAACTTGTTTTGAACCTAACTAGGCAACAATCAAGTATGTGCTCCATATCACTCCAAGTTACGAGAATCCAAGATATTTAGCTCACTCCTCAAGGCACAAAACCTTTTCTCATCTAATGGCTTTGTGAAGATATCGGCTAGTTGGTTGTGGGTTCTCACATGACGTAATACGATATCTCCTTTGAGTTGGTGATCTCTCAAGAAATGATGTCTTATCTCTATGTGCTTTGTTCTTGAGTGATGGACGGGATTTTTGGCTAGTTTGATGGCACTCTCATTGTCACACAACAATGGGATTTTGGTAAAGTCATATCCATAGTCTCTCAAGGTTTGCTTCATCCACAAGAGTTGTGCACAACAAGCACCGGCGGCAACATATTCCGCTTCCGATGTGGATAAAGCAACAGAGTTTTGTTTCTTAGAGCTCCAAGACACCAAGGACCTACCAAGAAATTGACAAGTCCCCGATGTACTCTTTCTATCTATTTTGCAACCGGCATAATCCGAATCGGAATATCCAAATAGATCGAAAGTGGAGCCCTTGGGATACCATAAGCCAAGGTTAGGTGTGTGTACTAAATACCTCAAAATTCTCTTAACGGCCTTAAGGTGACATTCCTTGGGGTTGGCTTGATATCGAGCACACATGCACACACTAAGCATTATATCGGGTCTAGATGCACAAAGGTAAAGCAAAGATCCAATCATGGAACGATATACCTTTTGATCCACCGAATTACCTTTCTCATCAAGATCAACATTTCCTTTGCTTGGCATGGGAGTCTTCATGGGCTTTGCACTTGTCATGCCAAACTTCTTGATCATATCATTTGTATACTTGGTTTGGCATATAAATGTTCCTTCCTTCAATTGCTTGACTTGAAATCCAAGGAAGAACTTCAACTCACCCATCATGGACATCTCAAACCTCTTTGTCATGATCCTACTAAACTCTTTGCAAAATTTCACATTTGTTGAACCAAAGATGATGTCATCAACATAAATTTGACAAACAAATATATGACCATCAACTTTGTGAGTAAAGAGAGTAGAATCGGCTTTGCCCATGACAAATTCATTTTTAATAAGAAATCCTTAAGGCATTCATACCATGCTCTAGGAGCTTGCTTAAGCCCATAGAGCGCCTTATGGAGCTTGTAAACATGGTTAGGATACTTTGGGTCTTCAAAGCCGGGAGGTTGTTCCACAAACACCAACTCGGAGAGGGGGCCATTCAAGAATGCACTTTTCACGTCCATTTGATAGAGCTTAAAATCATGGTGAGCGGCATAGGCTATTAGAATGCGAATTGACTCAAGCCTAGCTACGGGCGCATAGGTCTCACCAAAATCCAAACCTTCAATTTGGGTGAAACCTTGTGCCACTAACCTTGCTTTATTTCTTGTCACTACACCATGTTCATCTTGCTTGTTGCGGAAGACCCACTTGGTTCCTATCACATTTTGCTTGGGTCTTTCCACCAACTCCCAAACCTCATTTCTTGTGAAGTTGTTCAACTCTTCTTGCATAGCCATAACCCAATCCGGATCTCCAAGAGCATCTTCTACCTTAAGTGGTTCCAAAGTAGAAACAAAAGAGTGAAATCCACAAAAATTTTGCAATCTAGAACGAGTGGTTACCCCTTTTCTTATACTCCCAAGAATGTTCTTTACGGAGTGATCTCTTTGGACCATTCGACGAACTCTAGGATGAGGCTCTTGATTTGTCTTTGAATAGGTTCCTCATCACTTGCATCAACAATTGTTTGATCTTCAATAGGGGGATGTTGAGCTTCATCACTTCCTTGATTTGATTGTGCTTGATCTTGATCATGATTGTCACCATGAGCTTGATCTTGAACTTGTTCTTGCACTTGAGGAGTGATGGATGGCTCAACTCTTGTTGATGAGGATGGTTCGTCTTTCCCTTGGGATGTCTCTTCTCTTGGTCTTACTTCACCAATTGCCATTTTCTTGATGACTTCATATGGAGGCTCTTCTACATCTACAAGACTTGAATTAACTTGCTCTACTTGAGAGCCGTTGGTTTCATCAAATTTCACATCTACGGAGGTTTCAACACAACCGGTAGTTTTGTTGAAGACTCGGTAGGCATGATCGTTAGTACCATAACCAAGAAAGAAACCTGCATCAACCTTAGGTGCAAACTTTGAACTTTTGATCTTTTTGTTAAGTATGAAACACTTGCACCCAAAAACTCTAAAGTAATGCACCTTAGGCTTGTTACCGGTTAGGAGTTCATATGCGGTCTTGTTGAGAATCTTGTGAAGGTAGAGGCGGTTGATTGCATGACACGCCGTGTTGATTGCTTCCGCCCAAAAGTTGTCCGGCGTCTTGTACTCGTCAAGCATGGTTCTTGCGTCTTCAATGAGTGTTCTATTCTTCCTCTCCACTATACCATTCTGTTGAGGGGTATAGGGAGCGGAGAATTCGTGCTTGATCCCCTCTTCATCAAGAAACTCTTCCACCTTTGTATTCTTGAACTCGGTTCCATTGTCACTTCTTATGTTCTTGACCTTGACTTCAAACTCATTTTGAGCTCTCTTGATGAATTTTTTCAACACATCTTGCACTTCACTTTTATCTTGCAAAAAGAACACCCAAGTGAAGCGAGAATAATCATCAACAATAACAAGACCGTATTTGTTACCACCAATGCTTATATAAGCCACGGGACCGAAAAGATCCATGTGTAGGAGCTTGAGAGGTCTTGTGGTCGTCATGACGTTCTTGCCGGGATGTGGAGCTCCAACTTGTTTTCCGGCTTGGCATGCTCCACACAACCTATCTTTCTCAAACACAACATTGGTTAGTCCTAGGATGTGCCCGCCCTTTTGAAGTTTGGCCAAGTTCCTCATCCCAACATGAGCAAGCCGGCGATGCCAAAGCCAACCCATGCTAGATTTTGCCACTAAACAAGTCTCGGGTGTCACTCTATCAATTGTGAAATCAACCAAATAGAGTTTACCCTTCAAGCGACCCGTAAATGCAATAGAGGAATCCTCTCATGACCAATTACCTCCCCCTTGCTATTATCTCCATATACAATCTTTTCAACGGGTTCGTTGTATGGCTCAAATGAAGTGAACAACTCCTTTCCTCCGGTCATATGATTTGTACATCCACTATCAAGCACCCATCCTGTGCCACCGGAGGAGTAAGCCTACAAAACAAGGTTAAGCTCGGGGTTTAGGTACCCAAAAAGATTTGGGTCCTTTGAGGTTAGCCGAAAACATCCTTGGTATCCACACACTCCTAAGAATGTTCCTTTTAGTGTATGCACCAACATACTTGACCACCACTTTGTTGTTCTCATCCATGGTGACCATGTAATCATTTGTGTAGCTAGGTGATGGCTTATGAATATCCTTAGCCTTCACCTTGCTCTTAGCCTCCTTGTCAACCTTCACCTTAGGAGTGGTGTCCTTACTCACACCACCCTTCTTCACTCCATGAGCCACATCCATCAACTCACCAAGGTTCTTGGATTTCACGAAGTTGACATGCTCCTTTCCCTTGATGAGGTGCCTACCATTCACCTTTTCACCCCTAGTGTGACCAAGACCATCGGTCACCTTGGGATGTCTCCATGTGGTGTATTGGTGCTTGCCCTTGAATTTCTCATCATTGCAAAATCCTTGACTTACAAGCATGTTCAATCTATTGATTTGATCATCCTTAGCCTTGATGGAAACCTCTAGCTTGGCAAGGTTAGTGAGACAAGCATTTATATCAATATTATCACATTTAGCACATCCTTCACTAGTGGAGACATTGGAATCAAGAGAAGCCTTAGATTGAGATGAGGTGCTATCCAAAGAGTTTTATAGTTAACTTCAAGATCTTTGTGTTTGACCTCTAAGCATGAGAAGCTATTTTGAAGTTTACTATAAGAACTCTCTAGTTTAGCAAGAGAGTCATTTGCCAAGGAGAGATCCTTGGATGCCTTCTCTTTAGAGTTATTAGTTAGAGACAAGTCAATAGCTAACTTCTCAACCTTACCTCTCTCTTTGGCTAACTCCTCTTCCAATGCAAGGTTTCTCTCCTTTTCAAGGATGAGCAAGTCTTCTTGCATTGAAAGAGAGGTTTCTCTTTTATCCAATTTCTTCAAAAGCTTTTTAATTTCTTTAAAGCCTTTCTTTCCAAATTTCTCTATTAGACCTAGCTCAAACAAAGCTTCTTCATCTTCGAAATCATTTTCTATGTCACTAGATGAAGAGATAGAGGAGGAGTAGTTGGATTTGGATTTCACCTTAGCGCCCTTGGCCATGAAGCAATGGGCAACGTCATCCTCATCATCACTTGAGAGGTTGTTGAAGAGGCGTGAGGATGAAGAAGATGGCTTGTGAATGGCTATGGTTGCCATTTCTTCATCTACGGACTCTTCATCACTTGAAATCCATTCCATACCAAGATGAGCTTGCTTTTGATACTTCTTTTTCTTGTGATCAAAGCTCTTCTTGTACTCTTGAGGCTTGTCCTTGCCTCTTTTCTCCCCTTCCTTGTTCTTGTCCTTGTTAGGACACTCGGCAATGAAATGCCCATACTCACCACACTCATAGCACGGCCTCTTCTTGGTTCTTCTCTTGTCTTTGCTACCAAAGTTCTTCTTGAAGCTTCTCTTCTTCCTGAAACTCTTGAACTTCTTCATTAAGAGAACAATCTCTTCATCGGTGCTTTCTTCCTCATCACTTGATATCGCCTTCTTGCACTTGGATGACTTGACCTTCTCATCCATTTCTTCTTTTGCCTTCAATGCTATGTCCTTGTCACTTCTTTTCTTGCGAGCCTCACTTGCCATTTTCTCGGCTAGGTCATGTTGTGTGAGCTCACTAAGAAGTTGGACCGGTGTCATCTTTCTATAGGATGGATCTCTTCTAATCATAGCGGCAATGGCATAGTTGTTTGGTGAGTATGCATCCAACATCTTCTTGGTGACCTTGAAATCACTCCAATCTTCACAACCAAGAGCTCTTATTTCATTGATGAGTGCCATGAGCCTATCAAAGCATTGTTGGATGGTTTCATCATCAAGCATGACAAAACCCTCAAGCTTCTTGTTGATCACATCAATCTTTCCCTCTTTGATCATGTCGGTTCCCTCATGTGACTCCTTGAGAATTTCCCAAATGTCCTTTGCCACTTCAACATTTTGAATCTTGTTGAACTCTTGTAGTGACAAGGAGCTTGTGATGACTCTAGCGGCTTGAGCATTGCGGTAGTAGTCTTGTGCTAGCTCCGGAGTCATCTTTCCATTCTTGGGCACCTTCACACCTACATTCACAATCTCCCAAAGCAAAGGGTGAAGCCCGAAAAGATGCATTTTCATATCATAAGCCCATTTAGGATAGTTAGTTCCATCAAGGTACGGAGCCTTTCCTAAATGAATTGATTGAAAATTTGTAGAAGAAAACTTATTGAATTCATCATAATTCAAAGGAATTTGTGCAAACCCTTTTTGGTCTTCTTCTTCTTTTCTTCGTTGATGTTCAACTCCATCCACTTCTCGAACATCTTCTTTGCCAATTTGGCCTTGCTCTTCTTCTTCTTTTGCTTGGCTTTATCATCACCCGAGTCGTCACTTGAGCTTGAACTTGAGCTTGAGCTTGAGCTTGAGCTGGAGCTTGAGCTTGATGAGCTTGAGCTTGGTTCTTTATCTTTCTTTGATTTTTGGTTCTTGGACTTTGAGCTTTTCTTTGACTTGTTGCTCCCTTTGGACTTGGCACTTGTCCTCGACTTGACGGATTGCCCGTCATCACCTTGAGGTTGAATCGACGGATTCACCTCTTCTTCAACTCTTTCAACATCCACATCTTCTATCCCATACCTCGACATCCTTCTCTTGAGCGGTTAAGCCTTGATCAAGAGACCTAAGCTCTGATACCAATTGAAAGGTCTTTAGGATGCCTAGAGGGGGGGTGAATAGGCTCCGATCGAAATCTGAAACAATTCTCAACTCACAAAATCAGTACAGGCCGGAAATTCCGGTGCCTGGCCGGAAATTCCGAATCACGGAATTTCCGGTCAACTCAGGAATTTCCGACAGCAAGGTGGAGTTGCTCGAGATTCAAAATTCAAAGCCTAGATAAAGATTCTACTTGAATAGAAACCTTGCAATGATGACCTAGATGCTAGTGTATATGATTAGAAGCAGCGGAACAACACAAGCAAATAGATCGGGTCAATACAAGATATGAAAAGCAATATGAAATGCGTAAAGGAAATGAGACACAAGATTTATTTCCGAAGTTCACTCCACAAAGGAGCTACGTCTCCGTTGAGGAACCCACAAAGGGTAGAGTCTCTTCCAACTCTTTTCCTCGGTCAATCGACCACAAAGGTCTAGATTGACTTTCCTTCACAAATCTCACACTAGAGAGGGTAATACAAACTTCTTGGGGTGCTCACACGAATTGAGACACTCCCAAGCAACCTCAAAACCGTCTAGGAGTCAAGCTCCAAGAGTAACAAACGAGATTGCCAATCAAATGATGCCTTGAGTGCTTCTAGAGATGAACCAATCACTTTTCTCACTCAAATCTCTCCCCAATCCAAACCTAGTTGAATCCTCTCAAAGATTAGCTCAAGGAAGGTTGGGAGAGTGAAAATGGCGAGCTCAAAGTATTTCTTTCAGTGGAGAACCGAGAGAGTTGAAATGAAGGGGTATGGGGCTTATTTATAGAGGTCACTCAAAAACTAGCCGTTATGCTTGTCAGATGACAGGAAATTCCGTCGGGGTGACCGGAATTTCCGCTCCACCCTATTTCAAACTCAGTACGGAGAGTCACACCGGAAAATCCTAAACTTAATCCGGTCTCTCTCTGTGAAACCCGGAAATTCCGACCAGAGACCGGAAATTCCGGTCACAGGGGACTTAGGCTGAAAAATTCAGCCCCCACAGGAAAATCCGATGCAATTTCCGGTCGCTCTCTGTAAAACCCGGAAATTCCGACCAGAAACCGAAAATTCCGGTCACAAGGGACTTAGCTGAAAAATTCAGCCCCCACAGGAAAATCCGATGCAATTTCCGGTCGCTCTCTGTAAAACCCGGAAATTCCGACCCTGGGACAGGAATTTCCGGCCGCCCTTGTTAGTGAGCAAAATGCTCTCTCTCAAAGTTAGGTGATCATCCAAAAATTACTTCTAGGCATCATTTGACTTGACAGACACGTCCCTCTTGATAGTACGGTGATCCTATACTCATGACAAAGATAAAATTATATTTAGCTATCCACTTGAGCTTTTCACCATATCGTTGCGTAGGGGACATGTATTATATTTCTTTTGATTTTCTTTGTGTAAGACCTGCAAATACTCAATGGAAACATGAAACCTCCAAATTGTGATGTTATCATCACCAAAACCAACTAGGGGGGCCAAATGCACTTTCACTTTGATGAACTGTTATTGAATTAAAATTCAAACTATGAAAACCTAAAGTTGTGCACCATTTCAAATCCAGAGCTCCGCTGGGTTGAGCTTTGGATATGTTGTGTATAGTGGCTTTGGACAGCTTGTGTCCAAAGGAGACCCAAAAATATGATGTGTAGCTCCAGTTATGAATTTAAATGCATTTCCTGTCTTTTGCAGTGAAGAATTCATTAAAAATATTAGGTGCAGCGAAAAAATCACCCTTTTGCTCCTGAGAACTAAAAACTTGTTAACACACATGTTAAAAATGAGAAACTTAATTTTGCTCTGTTTAGGATGGCAAATAATTAAATATGTGTTTTTGGATAGAAAAATAATGAGGACTACCCAAGGGTTATTTTGAGCCACCACTTGGCCAGAGCCCTCCTCATGATATGCTTAGCTTTGGTAGGAAGATCTCCTGAAATAGATGAAATTTCAATTTATTATGTATTTATTTCACTTTCTGCAGCTAGCTGTTGGCCATTATTTTTAATAAATATGTGTAACTCGAATTAGCTAAATTTTGGAGTGAGCTTAGCTCTTATACTCCAGTAGCTGTCATAAAGTTTATAGCTAAAATTGATGAACAGAAATGAAGAAACAAAAATGGGGAAGGAATCTAGATAGAAATTGAATTATATAAAAGAATAAACCTATTTGGTTAATTGATTAAGCTTAAATGGTTAAATCTGAAATTCAGAACAGCACCCAACTTGGTGAAGAAAGAAATAAAATTCTTTTATTATATGTACACAATCACCATCGAATTCAACTAAAACTTTTCACACCGACACCTTGCTTTGTGGAAAATAAAAACATCGGCGTATGTCTAGGTGAATATGGCCTTCATAGGCCCTAGTCTTAGCATCTAAAGGCAGGCCGCCTTAAAGTTATAGCATATCATGTAGAGGCGCTTATCCCGACGGCGACTACACCCTCATCCCCGCAGAAGAGGAACAAG
>JACEFO010001642.1:0-16766 GCA_015342445.1 Digitaria exilis
TCATTGACTTGACAGACACGTCCTTTCTTGATAGTACGTGACCTATACTTCATTGACAAAGATAAAAATATATTTAGCTATCCATCTTGAGCTTTTCACCAATATCGTTTGCGTAGGGGACATTGTATTATATTTCTTTTGATTCTTGTGTAAGACCTGCAAATACTCAATGGAAACATAAAGCCTCCAAACTGTTGATTGTATCATCACCAAAACCAACTAGGGGGCCAAATGCCACTTTCAATCTCCCCTTTTTGGTGATTGATGCCAACACAATCTTGGGTGAAAGATATACAAATACAAAACTCATGTTTCAATTTCATTTTCATGTGAGCTAGCTCCCCCTTAATGTGTGCATCTTAACCTTTGTTGGCCTCAAATGCCTATGCACACTTTTTGGAAAGCTTTCTCAAGATATAGCATTTTAGATCATGATATATGTGTGCATGTGTGAGAGAATAGTACGTGATGCATATGAATGGTTTATTCACACAAAAAGGTGACAAATGAACATTACAATCAACCATAGACATCACACACAAGAATAATCTCCAAATAAGGTTCATCATCACACATAAGACATATATAAGCACAAATTTAAGTTTTACAAGCAACGTGTTCAACCATAACACAAGTACAATCACATAAAATGGCGTTACATGTCCACTAGCTAAGCATGAAAGGGATGGAAAGATAGATAACAAGAAATGAGGGGCCCTCCATCCGTGACAATCACAATCACCCAAGTAGATCTCCCCTTTGGCACCAAGCAGCCAAAAAGAAGAGAGTCAGTCATCATCGACATACTCTGAATCGCTCTCCTCCTCAACTCTCTTGCCTTTATCCTTGGCTAGATCGACGGCGTGAGGATCCTCTGGTGACTCATATTCGCCCTCCTGCTCTTCCTCACTGCTAGAGCTCTCCTCCTTTTCTTCCTCTTCTTGAGCTTCTCCCTCAGCCTGCACACCTGGGCCCAAACACATGTGTGGCCTCTCCAGAAGGCCCTGCATCCTGAGTAGTATCAGACCAGGGGTTATACAAGCGAACCGGTGGAGAGACATTCTCATCCTCCTTTGAAGAAGCCTCAATCCCAAAGTGTCTCATCATCTTCTTCTGTCTGTTGGCTTGCTTGATACTTTCTATCTTCTGCCTGTGAAGCTCATCAGCCAACTTCTGATTTCCCCTTAAAGCATGAAAAGAGAGCTTTGGATAGAAACTTTAGAGTGCTAGTCTCTTCTTTGTAGGAGGTGGACCAGTGGGAGAGCCTTCCTCATCATCTTCTTCTTCCTCATCTCTAGGCAATGGTGGACGTGAGGAAGATGCTCCAGGAGCCTTGACTCCTTGTGCTCTCACTGGTGATGGAGCCTGAGACCCAAGGTGAAGCATCCTCTCAAGCTGGCCTTTTGTTGGACTTGTAGGCAATGTGAGACTGATCTGTGATAAGTCCAAGGCCAGTGACTCCAATAATGATACGGAAGATATACGGTTGCATAGTGACAGCTGCTCGTACCATCATGAGAGCAGGTGATGATCTCATTCCATATAAACTTGGAGACTGAGAAGGTAGGCGATGCAGGGTTCATGCGGCTGAGAGAATACTCTTGGCTCTATGTGATATATATTATAAGAATCTCCAATCCTGGAGTGAGAGTGAACCTGAAGAGCTGATTCAATCAACCTGTAGTATGGCTTCAGACCATGAGTCTTCCCATACTCAATCTTGCCATATCGACCATCATACATGAAACTCAGACGAGTGTCATGAGGAATGGGCTCACTGTGCTGGTCAAAGTCGTGAAACATCCTCGGTAGACAGACCAAGAAGCCCAGCAAAGGCAACAAGTGTCACACAGTATCGTCTGCCTCCAATCGCCCAGTGCAAAGTCTGTGACTGCTGATCAACATATAGAGTAGCATATAGAACTGAGCAATCACTTCATCATTCCAATCTTGTCTCATAGCCATCAAATCTGTCAATCTCTTCCTCTGACACTGAGTATGTACCTCTCGGGCTATCTCACGAATAGGTGCAGGGAAGGATAGGAGATGCTTCCAATCAATGTACCTCATCGGAGTGGTCCTGTATCTCATAGGCATGATGACACTCTCATACCAATCAGCCTGATGAGGTAGCCAAAACCTAGGATCACCCCTAAAACCCCTGGGACTCTGAGCTGGATCTGTCCCATATCTCACATGCTTGATATCAGCTGTCCTCCTCTTGTAACTAGTCATCCTCGGATCCTCAGGACTCCTGATAGGCCTCATGATCTCCTGACACTGAGTTGTGTATATGCTGAGATCAATGTTAGGATCATATGCAAACTGTGCTCTGCTGGCCTGACCACTAGATCCTCCTTCATCATCACCACCAGTCCCCGCACCTCTGCCAGTCCCAGTGCGCCGACCACGGCCTCGACGGACTGAATCCTGCCTGTTTGCTGCACGTTTGCCGGAACGACGAGGCGGATCCGGCCTCACATCCTCAAGATGGATCTCCTCCTCAGACTCTGATTCACTTGACTCATCTGGGCGAGGACGGCGAGAAGCAACCTTGGTTCGTGCCATCTGTCAAAGTGTAGATAATGATGGATTAGAAGATGCACAGAACCAGATAGGGGTGTTGAACGGGCGTCTGTCGGAAATTCCGGAAAGGGCCGGAAATTCCGTGCTCGGAAATTCCGGTTCCTGGCCGGAAATTCCGACCGAGCCCGTGCACCACACCAAAATCATGGAACCCGAGATTTTAGCCCACCAAAAGATATGAGACTTTGGATATAAGATGGACTATGTAGCAGGAAGATAATCCTAGGAGGAATCGTTCTAGAATCAATCACATTTAGAGATCGGATAAAACCTAGGTTTAGAGATTAAAACTTGAAAACTTCCGATTTCCTCCATCCATTGCAAACAAGATGACAGGCATGAGTTCTAGGATGCATAAGGAGTTATATGGCTCAAAGGGTTTCATCTAGTTTCATCCGGAGCGAGAGATCGAGCGACGGGGATTTTGAATGGATTACCTTTGAACTTTCCCGCGCGAGATCGGAAAAACCGAAGTGGGAATCGGTTTCCGGAGGATGGACCACCTTCTCCAATACCACTTGATCCCTTCCTCGGTTGGAACGAAAAATCGCCCGCACAGAAGAGAGAAAGAGGGGCGGCGGCTTGGAGAAGAAATAAAAGAGTTTAGGGGTTCTAACGGGTATGAGAAAGGGCTTTATAACCCTGGCGGGACCGGAAATTCCGTCGGGGTTGACCGGATTTTCCGGTCTGGCCAGGTTCAGACAGAAGTCCCGAGACAATCTGCCTGGCCGGAAATTCCGACGCAGGGGCCGGATTTTCCGGTGAAGATCAGAAAAACGAGCCAGATTTTTGATGAGATTGATTTAGTGATTTAGAAAGATATAGCTAATGGACATATAAGAAACTTGACTTAACAGGACCAGCCACAATCAACAATACATAACAATGGTCCCATAAGCCAAGAAATAATCCAAAGATCACAAAATCCAATATTTTCTCAAAAATCAAAACAAACACACGCCAAAACTTGTTTTGAACCTAACTAGGCAACAATCAAGTATGTGCTCCATATCACTCCAAGTTACGAGAATCCAAGATATTTAGCTCACTCCTCAAGGCACAAAACCTTTTCTCATCTAATGGCTTTGTGAAGATATCGGCTAGTTGGTTGTGGGTTCTCACATGACGTAATACGATATCTCCTTTGAGTTGGTGATCTCTCAAGAAATGATGTCTTATCTCTATGTGCTTTGTTCTTGAGTGATGGACGGGATTTTTGGCTAGTTTGATGGCACTCTCATTGTCACACACAACAATGGGATTTTGGTAAAGTCATATCCATAGTCTCTCAAGGGTTTGCTTCATCCACAAGAGTTGTGCACAACAAGCACCGGCGGCAACATATTCCGCTTCCGATGTGGATAAAGCAACAGAGTTTTGTTTCTTAGAGCTCCAAGACACCAAGGACCTACCAAGAAATTGACAAGTCCCCGATGTACTCTTTCTATCTATTTTGCAACCGGCATAATCCGAATCGGAATATCCAAATAGATCGAAAAGTGGAGCCCTTGGGATACCATAAGCCAAGGTTAGGTGTGTGTACTAAATACCTCAAAATTCTCTTAACGGCCTTAAGGTGACATTCCTTGGGTTGGCTTGATATCGAGCACACATGCACACACTAAGCATTATATCGGGTCTAGATGCACAAAGGTAAAGCAAAGATCCAATCATGGAACGATATACTTTTGATCCACCGAATTACCTTTCTCATCAAGATCAACATTTCCTTTGCTTGGCATGGGAGTCTTCATGGGCTTTGCACTTGTCATGCCAAACTTCTTGATCATATCATTTGTATACTTGGTTTGGCATATAAATGTTCCTTCCTTCAATTGCTTGACTTGAAATCCAAGGAAGAACTTCAACTCACCCATCATGGACATCTCAAACCTCTTTGTCATGATCCTACTAAACTCTTTGCAAAAATTTCACATTTGTTGAACCAAAGATGATGTCATCAACATAAATTTGACAAACAAATATATGACCATCAACTTTGTGAGTAAAGAGAGTAGAATCGGCTTTGCCCATGACAAATTCATTTTTAATAAGAAAATCCTTAAGGCATTCATACCATGCTCTAGGAGCTTGCTTAAGCCCATAGAGCGCCTTATGGAGCTTGTAAACATGGTTAGGATACTTTGGGTCTTCAAAGCCGGGAGGTTGTTCCACAAACACCAACTCGGAGAGGGGCCATTCAAGAATGCACTTTTCACGTCCATTTGATAGAGCTTAAAATCATGGTGAGCGGCATAGGCTAATAGAATGCGAATTGACTCAAGCCTAGCTACGGGCGCATAGGTCTCACCAAAATCCCAAACCTTCAATTTGGGTGAAACCTTGTGCCACTAACCTTGCTTTATTTCTTGTCACTACACCCATGTTCATCTTGCTTGTTGCGGAAGACCCACTTGGTTCCTATCACATTTTGCTTGGGTCTTTCCACCAACTCCCAAACCTCATTTCTTGTGAAGTTGTTCAACTCTTCTTGCATAGCCATAACCCAATCCGGATCTCCAAGAGCATCTTCTACCTTAAGTGGTTCCAAGTAGAAACAAAAGAGTGAAATCCACAAAAATTTTGCAATCTAGAACGAGTGGTTACCCCTTTTCTTATACTCCCAAGAATGTTCTTTACGGAGTGATCTCTTTGGACCATTCGACGAACTCTAGGATGAGGCTCTTGATTTTGTCTTTGAATAGGTTCCTCATCACTTGCATCGACAATTGTTTGATCTTCAATAGGGGGATGTTGAGCTTCATCACTTCCTTGATTTGATTGTTCTTGATCTTGATCATGATTGTCACCATGAGCTTGATCTTGAACTTGTTCTTGCACTTGAGGAGTGATGGATGGCTCAACTCTTGTTGATGAGGATGGTTCGTCTTTCTCTTGGGATGTCTCTTCTCTTGGTCTTTACTTCACCAATTGCCATTTTCTTGATGACTTCATATGGAGGCTCTTCTACATCTACAAGACTTGAATTAACTTGCTCTACTTGAGAGCCGTTGGTTTCATCAAATTTCACATCTACGGAGGTTTCAACACAACCGGTAGTTTTGTTGAAGACTCGGTAGGCATGATCGTTAGTACCATAACCAAGAAAGAAACCTGCATCAACCTTAGGTGCAAACTTTGAACTTTTGATCTTTTTGTTAAGTATGAAACACTTGCACCCAAAAACTCTAAAGTAATGCACCTTAGGCTTGTTACCGGTTAGGAGTTCATATGCGGTCTTGTTGAGAATCTTGTGAAGGTAGAGGCGGTTGATTGCATGACACGCCGTGTTGATTGCTTCCGCCCAAAAGTTGTCCGGCGTCTTGTACTCGTCAAGCATGGTTCTTTGCGTCTTCAATGAGTGTTCTATTCTTCCTCTCCACTATACCATTTCTGTTGAGGGGTATAGGGAGCGGAGAATTCGTGCTTGATCCCCTCTTCATCAAGAAACTCTTCCACCTTTGTATTCTTGAACTCGGTTCCATTGTCACTTCTTATGTTCTTGACCTTGACTTCAAACTCATTTTGAGCTCTCTTGATGAATTTTTCAACACATCTTGCACTTCACTTTTATCTTGCAAAAAGAACACCCAAGTGAAGCGAGAATAATCATCAACAATAACAAGACCGTATTTGTTACCACCAATGCTTATATAAGCCACGGGACCGAAAAGATCCATGTGTAGGAGCTTGAGAGGTCTTGTGGTCGTCATGACGTTCTTGCCGGGATGTGGAGCTCCAACTTGTTTTCCGGCTTGGCATGCTCCACACAACCTATCTTTCTCAAACACAACATTGGTTAGTCCTAGGATGTGCCCGCCCTTTTGAAGTTTGGCCAAGTTCCTCATCCCAACATGAGCAAGCCGGCGATGCCAAAGCCAACCCATGCTAGATTTTGCCACTAAACAAGTCTCGGGTGTCACTCTATCAATTGTGAAATCAACCAAATAGAGTTTACCCTTCAAGCGACCCGTAAATGCAATAGAGGAATCCTCTCATGACCAATTACCTCCCCCTTGCTATTATCTCCATATACAATCTTTTCAACGGGTTCGTTGTATGGCTCAAATGAAGTGAACAACTCCTTTCCTCCGGTCATATGATTTGTACATCCACTATCAAGCACCCATCCTGTGCCACCGGAGGAGTAAGCCTACAAAACAAGGTTAAGCTCGGGGTTTAGGTACCCAAAAAGATTTGGGTCCTTTGAGGTTAGCCGAAAACATCCTTGGTATCCACACACTCCTAAGAATGTTCCTTTTAGTGTATGCACCAACATACTTGACCACCACTTTGTTGTTCTCATCCATGGTGACCATGTAATCATTTGTGTAGCTAGGTGATGGTTATGAATATCCTTAGCCTTCACCTTGCTCTTAGCCTTCTTGTCAACCTTCACCTTAGGAGTGGTGTCCTTACTCACACCACCCTTCTTCACTCCATGAGCCACATCCATCAACTCACCAAGGTTCTTGGATTTCACGAAGTTGACATGCTCCTTTCCCTTGATGAGGTGCCTACCATTCACCTTTTCACCCCTAGTGTGACCAAGACCATCGGTCACCTTGGGATGTCTCCATGTGGTGTATTGGTGCTTGCCCTTGAATTTCTCATCATTGCAAAATCCTTGACTTACAAGCATGTTCAATCTATTGATTTGATCATCCTTAGCCTTGATGGAAACCTCTAGCTTGCAAGGTTAGTGAGACAAGCATTTATATCAATATTATCACATTTAGCACATCCTTCACTAGTGGAGACATTGGAATCAAGAGAAGCCTTAGATTGAGATGAGGTGCTATCCAAAAGAGTTTTATAGTTAACTTCAAGATCTTTGTGTTTGACCTCTAAGCATGAGAAGCTATTTTGAAGTTTACTATAAGAACTCTCTAGTTTAGCAAGAGAGTCATTTGCCAAGGAGAGATCCTTGGATGCCTTCTCTTTAGAGTTATTAGTTAGAGACAAGTCAATAGCTAACTTCTCAACCTTACCTCTCTCTTTTGGCTAACTCCTCTTCCAATGCAAGGTTTCTCTCCTTTTCAAGGATGAGCAAGTCTTCTTGCATTGAAAGAGAGGTTTCTCTTTTATCCAATTTCTTCAAAAGCTTTTTAATTTCTTTAAAGCCTTCTTTCCAAATTTCTCTATTAGACCTAGCTCAAACAAAGCTTCTTCATCTTCGAAATCATTTTCTATGTCACTAGATGAAGAGATAGAGGAGGAGTAGTTGGATTTGGATTTCACCTTAGCGCCCTTGGCCATGAAGCAATGGGCAACGTCATCCTCATCATCACTTGAGAGGTTGTTGAAGAGGCGTGAGGATGAAGAAGATGGCTTGTGAATGGCTATGGTTGCCATTTCTTCATCTACGGACTCTTCATCACTTGAAATCCATTCCATACCAAGATGAGCTTGCTTTTGATACTTCTTTTTCTTGTGATCAAAGCTCTTCTTGTACTCTTGAGGCTTGTCCTTGCCTCTTTTCTCCCCTTCCTTGTTCTTGTCCTTGTTAGGACACTCGGCAATGAAATGCCCATACTCACCACACTCATAGCACGGCCTCTTCTTGGTTCTTCTCTTGTCTTTGCTACCAAAGTTCTTCTTGAAGCTTCTCTTCTTCCTGAAACTCTTGAACTTCTTCATTAAGAGAACAATCTCTTCATCGGTGCTTTCTTCCTCATCACTTGATATCGCCTTCTTGCACTTGGATGACTTGACCTTCTCATCCATTTCTTCTTTTGCCTTCAATGCTATGTCCTTGTCACTTCTTTTCTTGCGAGCCTCACTTGCCATTTTCTCGGCTAGGTCATGTTGTGTGAGCTCACTAAGAAGTTGGACCGGTGTCATCTTTCTATAGGATGGATCTCTTCTAATCATAGCGGCAATGGCATAGTTGTTTGGTGAGTATGCATCCAACATCTTCTTGGTGACCTTGAAATCACTCCAATCTTCACAACCAAGAGCTCTTATTTCATTGATGAGTGCCATGAGCCTATCAAAGCATTGTTGGATGGTTTCATCATCAAGCATGACAAAACCCTCAAGCTTCTTGTTGATCACATCAATCTTTCCCTCTTTGATCATGTCGGTTCCCTCATGTGACTCCTTGAGAATTTCCCAAATGTCCTTTGCCACTTCAACATTTTGAATCTTGTTGAACTCTTGTAGTGACAAGGAGCTTGTGATGACTCTAGCGGCTTGAGCATTGCGGTAGTAGTCTTGTGCTAGCTCCGGAGTCATCTTTCCATTCTTGGGCACCTTCACACCTACATTCACAATCTCCCAAAGCAAAGGGTGAAGCCCGAAAAGATGCATTTTCATATCATAAGCCCATTTAGGATAGTTAGTTCCATCAAGGTACGGAGCCTTTCCTAAATGAATTGATTGAAAATTTGTAGAAGAAAACTTATTGAATTCATCATAATTCAAAGGAATTTGTGCAAACCCCTTTTTGGTCTTCTTCTTCTTTTCTTCGTTGATGTTCAACTCCATCCACTTCTCGAACATCTTCTTTGCCAATTTGGCCTTGCTCTTCTTCTTCTTTTGCTTGGCTTTATCATCACCCGAGTCGTCACTTGAGCTTGAACTTGAGCTTGAGCTTGAGCTTGAGCTGGAGCTTGAGCTTGATGAGCTTGAGCTTGGTTCTTTATCTTTCTTTGATTTTTGGTTCTTGGACTTTGAGCTTTTCTTTGACTTGTTGCTCCCTTTGGACTTGGCACTTGTCCTCGACTTGACGGATTGCCCGTCATCACCTTGAGGTTGAATCGACGGATTCACCTCTTCTTCAACTCTTTCAACATCCACATCTTCTATCCCATACCTCGACATCCTTCTCTTGAGCGGTTAAGCCTTGATCAAGAGACCTAAGCTCTGATACCAATTGAAAGGTCTTTAGGATGCCTAGAGGGGGGGTGAATAGGCTCCGATCGAAATCTGAAACAATTCTCAACTCACAAAATCAGTACAGGCCGGAAATTCCGGTGCCTGGCCGGAAATTCCGAATCACGGAATTTCCGGTCAACTCAGGAATTTCCGACAGCAAGGTGGAGTTGCTCGAGATTCAAAATTCAAAGCCTAGATAAAGATTCTACTTGAATAGAAACCTTGCAATGATGACCTAGATGCTAGTGTATATGATTAGAAGCAGCGGAACAACACAAGCAAATAGATCGGGTCAATACAAGATATGAAAAGCAATATGAAATGCGTAAAGGAAATGAGACACAAGATTTATTTCCGAAGTTCACTCCACAAAGGAGCTACGTCTCCGTTGAGGAACCCACAAAGGGTAGAGTCTCTTCCAACTCTTTTCCTCGGTCAATCGACCACAAAGGTCTAGATTGACTTTCCTTCACAAATCTCACACTAGAGAGGGTAATACAAACTTCTTGGGGTGCTCACACGAATTGAGACACTCCCAAGCAACCTCAAACCGTCTAGGAGTCAAGCTCCAAGAGTAACAAACGAGATTGCCAATCAAATGATGCCTTGAGTGCTTCTAGAGATGAACCAATCACTTTTCTCACTCAAATCTCTCCCCAATCCAAACCCTAGTTGAATCCTCTCAAAGATTAGCTCAAGGAAGGTTGGGAGAGTGAAAATGGCGAGCTCAAAGTATTTCTTTCAGTGGAGAACCGAGAGAGTTGAAATGAAGGGGTATGGGGCTTATTTATAGAGGTCACTCAAAAACTAGCCGTTATGCTTGTCAGATGACAGGAAATTCCGTCGGGGTGACCGGAATTTCCGCTCCACCCTATTTCAAACTCAGTACGGAGAGTCACACCGGAAAATCCTAAACTTAATCCGGTCTCTCTCTGTGAAACCCGGAAATTCCGACCAGAGACCGGAAATTCCGGTCACAGGGACTTAGGCTGAAAAATTCAGCCCCCACAGGAAAATCCGATGCAATTTCCGGTCGCTCTCTGTAAAAACCCGGAAATTCCGACCAGAAACCGAAAATTCCGGTCACAAGGGACTTAGGCTGAAAAATTCAGCCCCCACAGGAAAATCCGATGCAATTTCCGGTCGCTCTCTGTAAAACCCGGAAATTCCGACCCTGGGACAGGAATTTCCGGCCGCCCTTGTTAGTGAGCAAAATGCTCTCTCTCAAAGTTAGGTGATCATCCAAAAATTACTTCTAGGCATCATTTGACTTGACAGACACGTCCCTCTTGATAGTACGGTGATCCTATACTCATGACAAAGATAAAAATTATATTTAGCTATCCACTTGAGCTTTTCACCATATCGTTTGCGTAGGGGACATGTATTATATTTCTTTTGATTTTTCTTTGTGTAAGACCTGCAAATACTCAATGGAAACATGAAACCTCCAAATTGTGATTGTTATCATCACCAAAACCAACTAGGGGGCCAAATGCACTTTCACTTTTGATGAACTGTTATTGAATTAAAATTCAAACTATGAAAACCTAAAGTTGTGCACCATTTCAAATCCAGAGCTCCGCTGGGTTGAGCTTTGGATATGTTGTGTATAGTGGCTTGGACAGCTTGTGTCCAAAGGAGACCCAAAAATATGATGTGTAGCTCCAGTTATGAATTTAAATGCATTTCCTGTCTTTTTGCAGTGAAGAATTCATTAAAAATATTAGGTGCAGCGAAAAAATCACCCTTTTGCTCCTGAGAACTAAAAACTTGTTAACACACATGTTAAAAATGAGAAACTTAATTTTTGCTCTGTTTAGGATGGCAAATAATTAAATATGTGTTTTTGGGATAGAAAAATAATGAGGACTACCCAAGGGTTATTTTGAGCCACCACTTGGCCAGAGCCCTCCTCATGATATTGCTTAGCTTTGGTAGGAAGATCTCCTGAAATAGATGAAATTTCAATTTATTATGTATTTATTTCACTTTCTGCAGCTAGCTGTTGGCATATTTTTAATAAATTATGTGTAACTCGAAATTAGCTAAATTTTGGAGTGAGCTTAGCTCTTATACTCCAGTAGCTGTCATAAAGTTTATAGCTAAAATTGATGAACAGAAATGAAGAAACAAAAATGGGAAGGAATCTAGATAGAAATTGAATTATATAAAAGAATAAACCTATTTGGTTAATTGATTAAGCTTAAATGGTTAAAATCTGAAATTCAGAACAGCACCCAACTTGGTGAAGAAAGAAATAAAATTCTTTTATATATGTACACAATCACCATCGAATTCAACTAAAACTTTTTCACACCGACACCTTGCTTTGGTGGAGAAAAATAAAAACATCGGCGTATGTCTAGGTGAATATGGCCTTCATAGGCCCTAGTCTTAGCATCTAAAGGCAGCCGCCTTAAAGTTTATGCATATCATGTAGAAGGCGCTATCCCCGACGGCGACTACACCCTCATCCCGCAGAAGAGGAACAAGTCCGGAGCCCGGCACCGGTGCAGACGTGAACCACCCGGAGGCTAACTCTCAGCCCGAGCAGGAAGGCAAGACCCGGAGCATGACCTAACTCTTACTAAATTATTGCACTTTAATTTCTCTATGTTCGTGCATTTACGTTTCTAGGAGTTGATTGAATACCATAGCTGCAATATTTTCCTAGTACCTATGACTTGCAACACTAGTATGAAAGGATCGGTAGAGCATTGCTATAGGTCCGTTACAAGTCGAGTGATTTCCTGTCACTCGCGAGACATAGGAATTGCTTGTCCTTACTTATGTTGGAATCATAAGGATTGACGGCGGGATGATAGATGTAGATCTCCCGTCCGTGTATGATAATTGATTTAAGGTCGAAACGTGTGGTTGAGTGTGTCAAGTTTTTGAACGTACCACATGCCTGCCGGTATATGGGAGCCGGTAAGCCCGGTACCAGATTGAAGCAGCTAGGGCCGATAGCCATCTCTCTTGGAAACTTTGTTTTCCCTTGCCGTACACTCGTGGATGTATGCGTGATGCTGTGAGTGAAGCAGTAAACCTTCATCCTAAGGAAGTGGACCCGGTTCCGAATTGTGGATCGATGGAAAGGTTGGGAAATGCTTGTACCTTTTATCGTAAGCAGAGTATCCGTGTGTGTTGGGTTTCCCCTGGCCAGGTAGCACAAATTCGGTTCGAACTGTCCGCTTCTCGCGGTTAATGAGACTGCTTGAGCCGCCTGGCTACATTGAGTACAAGTGAAAGTTTGAGATTGATAAACTTGTTCTATGAATTAATTTGTATTGCTCCACTTGTATGCTTAGAGAGGATGCTAATCTAGAATGGTTAATTTATTAGAATGTGGTGCTAAAACTTGAAAGTAAGGATCTACTTTTAGTTGCTTTTTGGCAAACAAACCCACCAGCCAAAAGCCTTCATTGTCTAGATGTCGGTGATGTAGTTTTCACCCGACGGGTAAGCCTGCTGAGTATTAGTATACTCAGCCTTGCTTTGTGGCATTACTTTGCAGGTATAATCTTGGATGTGGATGCTATGACTTGGCCCTGCCCAGGTTCCACCTGGCTGGCACATCGAATGGGTCCCGTCCTCTGGCGAGGATCGGAGGTGTAGCTTCGTGGCAGGCTTCATCACGGAGTTACTTGTTTCGTCGTTAGATTATTTACTTCCGCTGCAATGAACTTCTAAATTCAGTTGTTATGAACTTTAAATTCCGCTGCAAAACTGTGTACTCTGATTTTAATTTGAACTCGGTTTGTAATAACTACCTTATCTATGTGTGTAATTAATTTGTGGAATGTTGTAATCTCTGGAACTCACTTCGTGTGGGCCTGCTGCTGTTACGATCTAGTTAAGTACGTGGTTTAATCGGGTTTAATCCGACGGCGCTCCAGCTTATTCCGGATTAAGTGCCTGACTACGTGATAGTGGTCTGAGGGTATTAACTTGGAATAATTTCGGAGTGGACCGCCACACAACCGTCCTCAAACGACTCGTGGTGAGCCCAGGATCATTTCCCACGATAACGAGCCCAGTTCGCCGTGGTTTGCCCGGCGTAACTCCGGCGAGGTCCAGGGACTAAAGTTCATCGTCTACCTTTGTTTAGGGGCCTCTGCGCAAAAAGTGCAGGACCTGTTCGCGAAGTTTTGAAAGATCTAGGGTTCTCGGTGAAAAATAGATTCTTAAACCTAGATTTGTTTTTCCCGATTCTTGTAAAATCGATAAAAATCGTAGAAAAATCAGAAAAATACGCAAAAATACTCTCTGGATTCGTGAGAGTCTAAACTACAATCTCTATTAGACATGTGTATGCTTTTGATGAACTGTTGTTGAATTAAAATTCTAAACTATGAACCTAAAGTTGTGCACCATTTCAAATCCAGAGCTCCGCTGGGGTTGAGCTTTGGATATGTTGTTAGTAGTGGCTTTGGACAGCTTGTGTCCGAAGGGGACCAAAAATATGGTGTGTAGCTCCAGTTATGAATTAAAATGTGTTTTCTGACTTTCTGCAGTAAAGAAATCAGTAAAAATAAAATTTTGTAGAGAAAAATCACCATTTTGCTCCTGAGAACTAAAAACTTGTTAGCACTCATGTTAAAAATGAAGAACTAAAATTTTTGCTCTGTTTAGAATGGCAAATAATTAGATATGTGTTTTGGATAGAAAAATATTGAGGACTACCCAAGCGTTATTTGAGCCACCACTTGGCCAGAGCCCTTCTCATACTTGTGCTTAGCTTTGGTAGGAAAATCTACTGAATTAGATAATTTTCGATTTTATATGATTTAAATTCCTTTCTGCTGGCAGCAACTTGTTAGATTTTTAATAAATTATGTGTAGCTCGAATTAGCTAAATTTTGGAGTGAGCTTAGCTCTTATACTCCAGTAGCTGTCATAAAGTTTATAGCTAAAAAAATTGTGAACAGAAATGGAGAACCAAAAATAAGAAAGAATCTAGTTAGAAAATGATTATATAAAAGAATAAGCCTTTTTTGTTTAATTAGTTAAAATCAAATGAATAGAACCTGAAATTCCAGAACAGCCACCCTGTTTGTGAAAGGAATTAATATAATTCTTTTATATATGTACTCAATCACCATCGAATTAAATAAAACTTTTCCACACATACACCTTGCTTTTGTGAAGATAATAGAAATGCTTAAGCATGTCTAGGTGAATATGGCCTTCAAGGCTTAAGTCTAGCATCTAAAGGCAGCCGCCTTAAATTTATGCATATCATGTAGAAGGCGCTATCCAGACGGTGACTACACCCTCATCCCCGCAGACGAGGAGCAAATCCCGGAGCCCGTGCCGGTGCAGACGTGAACAACCCGGAGGCTAACTCTCAGTCCGAGCAGGAAGGCAAGCCCCGGAGCATGACCTAACTCTTGCTAAATTATGCACTTGAATTCTCTATGTTCGTGCATGTACGTTTCTAGGAGTTGATTTGAATACCGTAGCTTGCAATTTTCCTAGTACCCATGACTTGCAACACTAGTATGAAAGGGATCGATAGTGCATTGCTATAGGTCCGTTACAAGTCGAGTGATTTTCCTGTCACTCGCGAGACATAGGAATTGCTTGTCTTTACTTATGTTGGAATCATAAGGATTGACGGGCGGATGATAGATGTAGATCTCCGTCCGTGTATGATAATTGATTTAAAGGTCGAAATGTGTGGTTGAGTTGTGTCAAGTTTTTGAAACGTACCACATGCATGCCGGTATATGGGAGCCGGTAAGCCCGGTACCAGATTGAAGCAGCTAGGGCCGATAGCCATCTCTCCTTGGAAACTTTGTGTTTTCCCCTGCCGTACACTTGTGGATATAATGCGTGATGCTGTGAGTGAAGCAGTAACCTTTATCCTAAGGAAGTGGACCCGGTTCCCGAATTGTGGATCGATGGGGAAAGGTGGGGAAATGCTTGTACCTTTTATCGCAAGCAGAGTATCCGTGTGTGTTGGGTTTCCCCTGGCCAGGTAGCACAAATTCGGTTCGAACTGTGTCCGCTTCTCGCGGTTAATGAGACTGCTTGACGCCTGGCTACATTGAGTAATAAGTGAAAGTTTGAGATTTGATAAACTTGTTCTTTGAATAAATTGTATTGCACCACTTGTATGCTTAGAGAGGATGCTAATCTAGAATGGTTAATTTACTAGAATATGAGCTAAAACTGGAAACCAAGGATCTACTTTAGTTGCTTTTGGCAACAAGACCACCAGCCAAAAGCCTTTCATTGTCTAGATGTCGGTGAGTGTAGTTTTCACCCGACGTAAGCCTTGCTGAGTATTAGTATACTCAGCCTTGCTTGTGGCAATTATTTACAGGTTTAATCTTGGATGTGGATCGATGCTATGACTTGGCCTGCCCAGGTTCCACCTGGCTGGCACACTCGAATGGGTCCCGTCCTCTGCCGAGGATACGGGAGGAGTAGCACCGTGGCAGGCTTCATCATGGAGTTACTTGTTTCGTCGTTAGATTATTTACTTCCGCTGTACAATGAACTTCTAAATTCAGTTGTTATGAACTTTTATACTTCCGCTGCTAAGACTTTGATGTACTTCTGATTTTAATTTGAACTCGGTTGTAATAACTTTCTTATCTATGTGTGTATGTTTAATTTGCGGAATGTTGTTAAATCTCTGGAAACCACCTTCGTGTGGGCCTGCTGTTGTTTCGATCGGATAAAGTACGTGTTTAATCGGGGTTTAATCGGGTTTAATCCGAACGGCGCTCCAGCTTATCCGGAATTAAGTGCTGGACTACGTGAATTCAGTGGTCCGAGGTACTTAACTTGGAATAATTTCGGAGTGGTCCGCCACAAAACCCTTTTTCCAGCAGGCTCGCTATACACGATTTCTGCATCAATGGTATTTCTTTACACAGCCTCGTACCACCAACCTTGTTACCATTGCCAAAGTCCATTTGCAGGGTCTATATTCTTTAGAATTATGACTGGACACCAACCTTAGCTTAAGACATGCGATAGCAACCTCAAATTTGGGTCAAAGTATTAAAGGCACTCCATTGGATAATAGTTTTGGGTCATCTACTGCAGAAGTCAAAAACTGTGGTAGAGACCATGCTCTTCCCCTTGGAACATCCCTATCATCTTCATGATTAATCCTGTCCACCCCACTCATTATGTGTAGACAAAAATCGCCCTTGGAGGTGATTGTAGTCTTTGTTTGTCATGTTTTCATTGAGCCTTGGATATAATGCATTCGATGAGTCTATCAAGGTTTTTACCATCTAGGATACGTTACACAAATATCATCGGGAAGACGAACATCA